>PVJA010007820.1:0-66805 GCA_004027025.1 Myocastor coypus
CTGCCGTCAGGGCGCGGGCTGAGCCAGCCATAAAAATGAGTGAATAAGCAAATAAAGGTTATGAAACAAGAAAAACATAAATAAATAAAATAAAAAATTCTTAAAAAAAAAAAAAAAAAGAGATTGGAGTTGGATCTTGGTGTGTGGTACCTGCCAGTGGGTTGACCTGCTGATGAGCTGTTAGCTGACTTGTTGGTAAGAGGTGATTTGGTCACAAGAGTGGGGTTGCTGGGGGCGTACCCTACAAGGGTTTCTGTTCTCTCTCTCTCTCTCTCTCTGCTTTCCACTGAAGGACCTGAGCTGCTTCCTCTCTGAGCTGTAACCCTGCTTTGGAACTCAATGATTGTGGAATGATTGTGGAACTCAATGATTGTGGTGGGAATAGTCTCGGCCACAAGAAAGAAACAAAGGCTTTCCTATCTCAGTTTTTATTATATTTAATCTCAACAGTCTTGGAAATCTACCCAAGACTTCTTTTTCTGCTTCTATTTGGTGCTTATTGCCTAAAGAATTGACATTATTTTTATAGTTCTTAATTAATGTGCACAGATGTGACTTTTTTTTTTTTTTTTTTAAACCCTTCTTTAGTGTTTGGCAGTTGTCTGACTGGCTGTTCTGGTTAATCTCCATTCCACTGAATCTCCAGTTTATAATGGTGTTGCTGAAAATGTTTCATGAGTTATATTAAAATTGCATTTTTATATAAAAAGACATGACATTTCACAGGATAATAGTAATGTTCTAGTTATGAACTCATAGTTTCTTTTAAATGTAAACAGCATATATATTGATAGGCTTGAACAGCATTTCTTAAAATAAAGGATAATGTTTGATTTAATCTTGGATCAGTTTTCAGTCTGACTTATTTGTTTGCAGGGAAATACCAACTCCTAAAGGAAAAAGAAATAGTTTAATTATAAACCACTTTTGTCAGGAAAATATTATTACACAAAATTCAGACCTGTTTGTAAAGTTCATGAGGAGGCTACATTTGTAAAAGGAATAAACATTAGTGAACTACAGCTCAGCTTACATAGCTTTTGACAGGGTGGTAATATGCGCTGAATGTCAAAATATTTATTACCCTTTCAATAAAATAAATGAAGTGGTGGCTTTTCACCCTACTTGGGCAAAAGATGGAAAACACAGAATGATTTTGAATCAAAATCACAACGTGTGGATGTGTTTTTCTCTTTCCCTCTTTCATTAGTGGTCTTTGGGCATCTGCAGTGTGAGATATCTTGGAATCCTCTTTTCACAGCACGGATGTCAGTAAAAGCTTCAACGATCCAGTGTCCTTTTTTAAATTATTATTTTAGGGAGAGTTTACAAGGTTTCAGGGTCTCACTACTATATCAGATTTGTAGTGATCCACCTATTTACAGTCTCCCAGCAGGTGGGATTCCAGGCGCACACTGCCACGCCCAGTCTCAATTGCTGCCTCAGTGTGCCCTGGAGGAGGGGCTGCACAGCGGTGTCCTTTATAGCTTTCTTTCTTTGTCTGTGTGCAAGTGTGTGTGTTTCTGTGAGTGTATATCCAAGCTTTTCCTTTGAGCTATAAAACAACTACTAAAAGCTACCATTGTTAGAGTCATAACTCTACAGAACTAGAGATCTGTGAGATGTTGGAAACAGGAACACAAGCTTGTTTTTGTCTTGTTTTTTGAATTAAAGAGAAAATGTACCAAAGCCAATGCAGCTTCATTGAACCTTTTGAAGCCACCTTATATATGCTGAACTACAGAGAAAAGTACTCATACAGTAGACTAAGAACTAATTTGAATCTGATATGTATTTTAAAAGTCGTCCAAAAAAGATGGTCAGATGGCCTTGGGAGATAACTCAGCAGTATAAGCGCCTGTCTGGCAGGTGCAAGGTCCCAAGTTCAATCTTGGGTATCAGTGAACAAATACCAATTTTTGGTCCTTTGCCCAAGAAGCACACCTTTAAAATAAAGTTTCACAGAGTTTCATAATGTATCTGCTTCTGTCTCATAACCAGTCAGGCATGATGATTTAAAATATACTCTTCACATTAGGATAATTGCAGCTATTACTAGGTGCATCAAGAAATCCAAGCTACTGTCACTCAAGCATAGGGTGAAACCTGAAAACCAACACAGGGGTCCCTTCAATATTGTTTTGATTCTGTAAAGATGAGTGTCTCTGCAGTAAAGCTGGCTGTGTTATATGATTTTTTAAATATTTTTTTTCAATCATTCAAAGCATACCTTATTTAGATTTCCTTCTTTGGTAAGTCTATGTGTTATAGAGAAGCACAACCCAGACCTGATTTTGTTTCTATGTTGTTTTGTCTGTATATCCACACATGTACATTCTATGTAGGCATTGTACTGAGAATTTTGCTTAAAATGTATACAGAAGCTAGATATTTCAAAATTGTGTGTATTTTTAACTATTTCCCATGTTTTAAAAACCACATGATTGCCAAGCATGTTGGTACACATTTGCTATCTCAGTAGTCAAGATGCTGAAGCAATAGGATCCCTAGGAGTTCTTAGCCAGCCTGGGCTACTTACCAAGATGCTATTAAAAAAAATACACTTGCCCTATTATTTGATATAAAAAAGCAATTCTAAATGAAGTATTTCTATATTTAGAATCAAGCCTTTGCAATGTAATTTACTATTAGTTTACAAAAAAGAAGAATTTGATTGCTAAGTACTCACAATACTGCCACATGCCTTCAGCCACGTTCTATCCCAGTATTTGGTCTACTGACAGTGCACTTTTTAGCTAGGTCATTTTTGTATCTTAGAACCATGTCTATCTCCCTACAAGTCATGCAACAATCATGGAAAATCCCAATGTGCTATTTTATTTTTAGAAAAAAAATTGAGCAGTTTTTGTCATGGATTTATCCAGAATTAAAATGCATTTGTTCAAGGGATAAAGTGGAGTTTTATTCAATGGCTCTTCCATTTGATAGCATGCAGGAACTATTAATAAATATCACAACCGAAAAAGTCAAGAAAACAAAGTGGACTCATTTTAAAACTGTGCTACTCATATGAGCCTAAGGAATATGAACAAGTCCAAAAGACTCACTTCACTATGGCTTAGGATTCAGGTATGACACCTCATGGTTCCATGTATAGTGTTTCATGTGTGGGATCTCAGGTCATTCTAAATCTCACCTCTTTCTGAGCATAATGAAAGAAAATTCAAACAGCAAATCTTTCCAGCTCTAACGTTTATTCTTTCTATGTGACGTGAGGGGTGTTTCTAATGAAGTGTATGAACATTTTTAGAAAACAAAACTTCTTATGTAGTAGGGCAATAGTTTCCTCAGTGCTTTTTAATTATTTATCTGTTGTAGCCCACTATGAAATTTAATGGGAACAGCTTATATATTTCTTCATTAACATATTTCATTATATAAAATATTCCCATGTTTATAGAATATTTTTGCATATTGAATCACTTATTAGATAATGAATTAAACAGTGAAATGAAGTTGGTGAAAACAATCTTTAGACACAAAATAAAGTGTATGGTGCTTATTTTCTTCAGAAATCATGGCAAACTATGAAGTTTTCTAGCGCGTGTGTGCAGCTAATGCACACGAATGTAGAGCTGAAAGGATAGCACAGTGCAGCGCTCACAGTCCGACCAGCCATTGTACAGATATCACTTGAAACTTTAAACCACTGGCAAAAGAAAATAAATCTAACCCATTCTCAGATACTGTTTTTCCAGTAGATATGCTGAATTGTTTCCCAGAGTTACATTATCAATTATTTTTGAAGGCAGAAAACAACTACCACTTATAGCTGTTGTTTTCCTTGCTGTGTTTCAAGCACAATATTCCAAAGAAAGTGAAGTTTAGGTAGGAAGAAAATAAATCGGAACACTTCCTAAGAGCATATATTTCTTGTAGTCTATGTAACTATAAAGTTAATGATTTTTAGGAAAACAATCACTTAAAAGTTGGAGGAAAGACAGTTTGGGATATTTAGAAGGCACACAAAAGAAGAACAAGAGAAATATTTTTAAAAAGTATGAAGGGTAAGGAAAGGATGCTCTAAAATATATTGCACTCTCTCAGAACCAAAATAATAATCTTTGAAAAGACAATACTATACTCCAACAAATTACTGCAAATATTATATCTCAATCGAAGAAGACTTACCAAGTTCCTGATCCTTCAGTTGCCCTCTTAATTTTACACTGTGTGGTTTATAGTGAGGGTTACCGCCTGTTAATATTATTTTCGGAATAATTGTGCCAGCTCATTCAGCAGTTTTATTATCCAGTCATTTGTTTATGTTCAAAGAAGATATGAGGGGCTGGGGAGATAACTCGTGGTCTAAAGAGTCTGCCTCTCCAGCATAAGGGTCCTGAGTTTGATTCCTGGTACTGCATGCCATGCTGACCCTACAAGTCTAAACTGTGTAGTGAAAAAGAAGAATAGGAGAAGAGGAGGAAGAAGAGAAAGGAAAATCAGAAGAAAAGGAAAAGGAGGAGAAGGAGAAGGAGAAGGAGAAGGAGAAGGAGGAGAAGAAAATAAAGGTAGTGACTCCATTCCTGAGAGACTAATCCTTTCCTAAAGGCCCATTCTCCAATGACATTACCTCCGAGAACCACACTGCTATTATTCAGAAATAAAAACACAGAAAATATTAATCTTCTGTGGGCTTATGTTTTCTCTTCACTCTTCATTACTGATTTTGAATAAAAATTCAGATTTTTTTTTTTTTTTTTTTTTTTTTTTGCCTTTTTGAGACAGGGTCTCACTATGCAGTTCAGGTTGGCCTTGAGCTCACTTTTGTAGCTCAAGCTCGTCTCTCGAACTCGCACTGATCCTCCTGCCTCAGCCTCCCAAGTGCTGGGATTACAGGCATAAGCCACTACGCCCAGCTCAAAATTCAGATTTTATATATCCAAGTACGTACTTTTTTGTTAAAAGGGGAATTGTACAATACTCTATTTATCTTGCTAGCCAACAAGCATGACAGAACATTCTGAAGAAATTCACTAATGATAGAAATTTAATATATCCAACTATGAGCTGTTTTCTTAAACAGCAGAGTTACATCTTATTTTCAATCACCTTTTTATTCACTGAATGTCCCAGTACCTTCTTACGGAACTAAATCATGTTTCATATAGGATTAATCCCAGATACTGTAGTCTACGTAAATTATAAGATTGGGATTTTTAAATATTCTTTTATTAGGTTAAAAAAACCAAAACTCCTAGACCTTAAAAGTCAATGATATTTTTCTACTCTATACTGCTGAGGAAGGCTGAGGACAAAATTAAATTGTATGACAAAGAGAAACACAAAATGGTATAAATGAGATCCAAAAAGATTTAATGAAGTTAGCTTTGTAACCTGCCACTTTACTAAGTATACTTAAAGTAATCATAGTGAATATTTTATGGTTTGTGTGCAGATAACTCCCCACAAACACCCGTGTGCTCAGGGGGTTTGCAGAGGTGGCTGAATCTGGCATGTGTGGCTGACAGGGTGCAATGCGGGATTAAGGGTGTTGGGATTAAGTCTGGGTGATTGTTGTTCTGTCCACTGATTAGGTCAGCACTGCCCTAATGCCAGCAGCCTGGATAAAGCGTGGAAGGGACAGAAAGATGCAACTGAGATTTGATGGTAGCTCTTGCTGTCTTCTGCCGCCATGAACTGTTGTCCCTCAGCCACGTGCCACCCTGCCTTGGAACCAGCCAACTGTAGACTGGAGCCTCCACATAATGTGAACTTTATAAACTTTGCCCTATTACCTTTGTCAGGCATTTAGTCCGAGCAAAGAGAGAAAGATACCTAAAGTAGAAGATTAACTCTATATTAACTTTGTAAAGTTTCTGTAGTTTATTTTTAATTCCAGTATATTTTTCTTTTTATTTGATTTTGTGCAGGGTCTCACTATGCAGCTCAGATTTGTAATGATACTTCTCTGTTCAGGCTCTCCAGAGCTGGGATTGCAGGCACGCGCCCCTATGCGTGGACTCAGTAGCCAGCTTAACACACCCAGTGGCAGGGCCAGCTTGGCATGTGGTGCGGGGATCAAACTCTGGCCCCTGTGCTTACCTAAGCAGGCACTTAGTCTCTGAGCTATCTCTTCTTTTTGAAGTGCTTATTCTACTGAGCTATCTCCCCAGCCCCTGTCTCTGAGATATCTTGCCAGCACTTATACTTTAAAAATATCAGTATTCCCCCAGAGCAGCTATACTGCTCAAAAGTCATTTGACAGGATTCAGATATTTTTAGTGTATCTGTAAATTAAACGTAATTTACACCCTCAAAGAGTGTTATGGCTTATATTTAAAAGTTCCCTGAAGTCTCATGTTGCCATACATGAACAACTGGGGAGTTAAATGGATCATGGATTAGTTCACCACTGAGTTGAGCATAATTCTGGGTGGTCCCCCTAGCAAAGAAGGAAGAGGGAAGACCCACCCTAGATGTGAGTAGTACCACCCAATAGGAGTATCCCCTGAACAGAATAAAAAGGAAAGGAGGATTTGCTGCTTCCTCTCTGTCTTAAAATGAAGTGTTTCTCTTCTGCACCCCACCCCCACCCCCGCCATGCTGCTCTGCCTTGGAAGCTGCTCACGGGGCAATAAAACTTCTACAAATTCTGAACAAAAATAAATTTTTCCTCTTTTAACTAACAAGTGTCTTTTTTTTCCTTCTAATTTTCATTTGTTTATATAATGCAACTCTTCATATCATCCTTGCCTTTCTTTTACCTCACAGTGGTTACTATACTGTTCTTTCATTCTATAGGAAATAGCCAGGTACTAGAACTTCTGCTTATTCTGACAGATTGATTTACCATATTCAAATCTTCTGAGTGGACCTTCAATAAACATTTACTGACTTGAAGTGAATTAAACTTCAGCCTGTGGAAAATGTTTCCACAAGTGAAAAATAATCCATATTTAGAGATCATTGAATATAATGAAGTAACATATGTCGTCTGTAAACATTGTAGAGACCTGTATGAAAATAAGTAATATTTTCACTAAATATTTAAAGTTTAAGTTCAGAAAAATTTCATGCCTAGCACACCAAGTATTTTGAGAAGCACTGGAACTTATAAGAGTGAAATAATTAACATGCTATCCAGAAAGATTGATGGAAATCTAAGATTTTATATGCAACAAGCTTACTGAGAGCATTTTTTCTTTGAAAAATTCAGAATAAAGTTATATCTCAGTTACTGCACTCAGTTGGTTCCAAATTTGTGTTTGAATACAGAGAAGATGGAGAAGTGAAGAATTTTTTTTCCATGAAAAGTAACAGAAAACCAAATAATTGTTTTTAAGGTCCTAAAATTAAATTCCAGAACTTAAACAAATTTTGGAACTACTTCTTTCTTGAACGCTAACATGTTCTAATGGCTATCCTAGTAGACATACTTATGGCAAAAGTGTGCATGCATGCACACACACACACACACACACACGCACACACTGAAAGAAAATCACAATCATGGATCTTTTAAAAGACTAACACAAGATATCATACTGCCCTGGCCAGAGCACTGCTTAGATACCCCTTTGTGTCCACAGGGAGTTGGAACATGTGACTCCCCCTTTTGCAGTACAGGTATTTTAAAGTAGAATTTTCAGCAGAATACTGATCAAAATTATGAGCATGAACAGATTTATTTATTTTCAAGCTTTCCTATTTTCGGGTAGTGGTAAGTTTAAGCTTGGATACTGAAAAGCATCTCTGTCACTATAGTTCATTTTGAAAGATTAAGAAGTAGATTGAACGCACTGGAATGTATCTTGTACTAAAGTGTCATATTACTATTTTTAAATAACACATTATATTTAGAATCTCATGTATACTTATCGCTCTACATGAGTTGATGACATTGAAACTACTGTAGTAATTTCTAAGCTGTTTCTACTGTAACAGGGATGACCTCTTTTCTTCCCATTCTCAAATAATCAGAAACATGATTCCAGTAATTTGGAAAAATAAAAGGCTTTGTAGACACTAGGGAGATACTTCAGATTTTTTTTTTTTTTTTTTAGTACAGAATCTACAGGTTCTCACTACATAGATCATACTTGTAGCGATCCTCCTGTTTTCACTCTCCCAAGTGTGGAATTACAGGCGTACACCATCACGCCTTCTCAATTGTAGTCTCAGTGTACCCCAGGCGTGGTGCCAGCAAGGCGTGTAGGACTGGTGATCGTACCCTGGTCCACGTCTTTGTCAAAGCAAATGTTTATTCTGCTGACTTATCTCAACAGCCCCACCTCAGATTATTTGATTATAATATTAAAAAATATATCTTTTACTGGCATGGTCAGGCGGGATGCAGGGCCTACATACTTGTAATTTCATTAGCGATCTTGTCTTTTATTTCTCTCAAGTCAGAAATTAAGTCTGTAGTATCAGCCACTATTCATCTTAGCATCTGTAGAGTAGAAGCATCCAGCGCTTAGAAGCACTCAAATGTCAGGACCCAATTTCACCCACATGGTAGTAGCCATTGAACTTGCCTGGTATGCAAATTCATTATTAAACTGTTTAAATGGAACTATATTCAGTTATTTGAATACTTAATCACTTTAATGAACATAAGCCCTTTAACAACTTCCACAGACAGAAGTTAAATTTCAAATAAAAATATTGATTTAGAAAATATTTTATTGTGAGAATAAATGAACTATCCCAATAATTACTAAACTTTTTCTAAGACTATGTAAGGAAAAAATAAAACAATTCAAATAAAATTCTCAAAAAAACAGTAAACCTCAACCATATCCACATTAGAAAAAAAATGCGAAACTTTCAAACCATTGTTTTTCTGTTTATTTAATCACTTGAATATGTTCTTGAAGATCTCAGATCAGGTATACAAATGGCTGCCGCCTAGAACTAAAAAAGAAAAAGTTGTAGTCCCCTGATTTTATTTAAGAGTTTCTTTTGAATACCTACTTACACATGGCAGTCATTAGCATTCATTAACTTCTCAATATGCAGATTGATTTCAGATTCTTGATTTTTGTAGATAAATTTAATTTTTGAAAAAAGGAGATGAAAGGTATAGCCTGTAACTAAAGAGACTGGAAGTATAACCATGAGTGTGTATGTCAAAATTCACATCAATTTTAAGAAGATACATTTGTGATTTATGTTTCAAGAGCTTAAGAAAAGTAGGACTGAGGTAAACTCTGGAAAAACCCTTTTTTTACTTAAGTGAGTAAGAGGTTTTCTGGCCACTGATCAGTTCCTAGCTCCTATTTTAGCCAGGAAGAAAATAATAGAATTTTTTTTTTACATGTTTAAAAAAACATTCTGTGTAATACAAATGCAGAGAAGTAATCTGAACACTCACTGTAAGGAATCCCACACTACAAATGTTACAGAGAACCAATAAATCACAGTGTCAAAGTAACTAAAGCATTTATACAGATTTTACTAAAAATGAATCACCTTATTTTATATTCAAACAGAGGTATGAGTTTCTTCTAGCATTCTTAGTCCTCTCTTGTTTTTATATAGAGTATCTCCTGCCCTCTTTAGTCCACATTTAATAACTACATTTAGAGAAAAAATCTAACTCTACAGTATAATTTTGAATTCAGCTTCTTCTATCACTTCATGAAAATAGGTCATAATAGCCATTTCTGGCAGGAACAATTGACAGGAAACAGGACAGGAAATGATATAATGACTCCAGAATTGTATATTTCCCCTATGCCCTGCTGCTTGGGGAATGACCTTACAGTTAACCAGGAAATGGGGAGATAGTATTAACGTCAAATACTCAAGCAGTTGAATACTCCTTTCTGTTCCTAGATTCTTGTCACAGAAATACACAAAATGCTAGGACCAGAAGAGATACATACCTAACAAAGAAAATATTTGTTCTTCTAGTAAGCTACACACCCGAGTTCTTTGAGCAGACTACGTAAAGCACTTAAGAATATTTAGTTACATAACACTAATGCAGCATATAATCTCACTAAATATTAAAATAATAATTTTAATGCTTTAATATTTATATATTTTAGATATTTACTTATAAAAAGGAACCTTTGACGCTGTCCTAAAATAATTAATTCTGTTTTATTTACAATTAAAGCACTATGATTCAAACCTGCTTTTTAAGATGTAATTTATATGGCATATAATGATAAGTGTTATCAACATATAGTGTTTGTTTTTATTTTTCTCTTAGCCAATATCACCTTATGCAAAATAGTTAGCAAAAATGACATTGCTACAATGTCAAACACAGGCAAATGTGTACATAAGTATAAAATAGAAGCTTCTTGATGCAAAATTTCATTCAATGTCAAATGCAATATCAATAAACTCCATGTACTTTTGCGTTATTTAAATAACACACATAATATGTTATTTCTTAAAATAAAATATAAGAAAGTCCTATACTTTAAGGCCTTCTTAAAATATAGGTCTTCACTTTTTTGCCTCACTTAAGGCAGTCAATTACCCCACAAAAAGTGCAGGCTCCATCACGGGAGGTCTAATTCTCAGAGTGTGATCTAAACTTATTTTTGTTATTCTGGCATAATTGTAAGCCCTTCAAACTTGTGCAAACACTTTACTATTATATTTACATTCACTTGGTCATTACCTTCAACCTGTTTCAAATTTGTCTCTAGAGAATTGAGCATAACAAAGCTGTACAAGTGCAACAATTAGCTTCACTATGTAATTGCCTAGAATAAACATCCCGATTTAGTGATTTAGTCAAATCATTATTAAATTTTAATCAATGTGAGTGAGTGTTTCTATTTTTGATTGAGGAATTCCCGGAGATATTCTAAGTGTCTGCTTTCGGTACAAGAAGTTGATTTATTCTCTCTATGTATCATGCCTCGTGTTTTCCACGTCAGTCTTACATAGTAAGAAATTAAGACGTTTTATTAAATATGTGATTGTTTTTTACAATGCGCATACTATTCCAAATTTATTATCTGTTAGTGTTTAAACAAATGAACATGTGTCTAGGTATTAAAATAAACAAAATAGGCATTAGGATGACATTTTAAAAATAGCATTTAATTTTGCACAAATATTTTTCCATTATATCAGAAAAATTATCACATACTTTCATAAATAGAAATTATGTGGGTAACAGAAATGATTTTGAAAAAGAAAATATGCTGTAATATTATCTATAAAAAGCACAATATCTGATAATACCTAAAAGTACCTCAAATTAAGAAAAAAAACATTTTATAAAGGATTTCATTTAGTTAAATAAATATGAATTTATTTATTTATTTATTTATTTATTTATTGGTTTAACAATATTCCCATCAGAAATAACCACTCAACATAAAATGACACTCTCTGTGCTCGGTATTACACGGGCATCATTTCCATAGATTTCTTTATTTTTTATTTTTTATTTTTTTTTTTGTCTTTTTGAGACAGGGTCTCACTATGCAGTTGAGGCTGGTCCTGAGCTCACTTTTGTAGCCCAGGCTGGTCTCGAACTCACACCAATCCCCCTGCCTCAGCCTCCCGAGTGCTGGGATTACAGGCGTGAGCCACCACGCCCGGCTTCCATAGATTTCTTTAATAAATGCCTTTGAAGGCTTCAGGTGTTTTTAGATGACTAAACCATTCCTATATATTATGCCCTCTTTGTGAGAGTTTCATCCGTGCAGTCAAATGTTCTGAATAACTCCATCTCTTTTAACATTCTCTGCTAATTCAATATACCCTACCAGGGGCAGGTGCTTGGTTTTGGGAGTAACCAGTTCTATTACAAATAAAATCAGTTCTGTAAAGAACAAGTTATCTTTTTTTTTTTTTTCCAAAAATGTATTTTGTTAAGAGACTGAAACAAAATAATATATATCCAAATACTGCATTTATGAAAATTAAGAAAGTGTTTTCTCCTAGTCAAAAGAATCATATTTTATAACTGTAATCTTTGTATATTCCTTGTCAGGCAGTTCTGAATATTAGATTACTTTGAAACTTGGCAAAATAATGAAATATTGTAATTCATTTTTTGTTATTTGTTGTGAAACTTGTGTTTATAATTTCCATCCAGTTTTATTTTCTTGATCAATTGAACATATTTTTCATTTGAGTAAATACAACTTTAATAATATGTGACTATGATAATCTTCAGGTAGTTTCCATTATTTCCCTTTTGCAGACATTTGCATGGGAAAGATAAAGACCTCACTTTACAAAAAGAGGAAAAAGTCACGAAACTGATGATTTATGTAAGGTAAAGCCAAGTTTCAATGAGCCTTTTCCTCTTCCTTTGGGTTGTTAAATGGTTAATCCTAACAAACAAGGGGGGAGGAAAAGAAATTAACTAAAGTAAGGCCCTTGTGATACAATGACACTTGCTCTATGCTCTTCTAGAGGAAAAAAAACATGATGATAAAACAGCACAAAGTGGAGTGTTATGAATTTTATTAATGACTCGGAGACAGTGTGCAAAACATCAAAGGTCTGTGGAAAAGATTAATGACCCCGTGTGAGACTGTTTAATTACCTCCAGCTAATTAGATTCTTGACCAAATTTTTAATATCTGCATTCCTTCTACAGCCTAATTGAGATTCCACATTATTTATCAATCTTTCAAAAAGTCCTTAGTGGGCTGCTTTTTTAGTTTTTCCCTTTGCACTTTGACTCCATTTATGGTCAATTATTAAATAAATAGCAAAGTAACTATTCCCCACAAATTGTATATGCAGTGCATTTTATGCCAGTTTATTTTGAGTTGGAGACTATCATTGGCATCTTTTATAGGTAATGAAACACTCTAGCTAATAAACTGACTAAGTACTGTAAACAACACACATAATATTTTTGTTATCTGGGCTGTGTTCAGAACCTCCTAATGCAGTTCCCGTAAATTAGCCTTTGCAACAGTCAGTTAGTCCTTATTTTAGTTTACTTTGGGAGGGGCCCAGAGGCCCATGGAATGTTGCTATGCAAACTAGAAAGGACATCTGAACTCTTGCTTTTTTTTTTTCTCAAGTTTGCTATATTTTGTTTTGCTTGGTTTTGTTTTCTGGAAAATTATATTTTTTCCCCTATTAGAGGATCTTAATTGTAGGCACATTTGCAGTAACAAATATTATTTCAATTTCCTCTGAAATACAACAAATTCAAATCTAGTTTAGTGAATGCATTTAGAGTATGCTATGTATGGTAGTTGGTATGTGCTTTTCTTAAATTCCATTTCTGAAACAGAAACATTTGATAAAGCACTTGAATGGGAAGAAAATAACATTATAATGGAATAGTTACTTACCACAAAAAAAAAGTTGCTAGAGAAAAAGAATTCTCTGACACAATAGGAGAAAAATAGGAAATGCCTGCGAGTACCTTTATCTAGGCACCTTCCACGCTGCATGTATGTGTATGTATGTATGTATGTATGTGCATAGAAAAGGATGTGCAGGGTCTCAATACACCTATCAGACTCATAGTGAGGCTCCTGTTTTCAGCCTCCCAAGCCCTGGGATAATAAAGGGACATCACCACACCCAGTCTCAGTTATCATCTCAGCATGCCCCAGGGGCAGGGCTGGCATGGCACACTGAGAATCCAACTTCAGTCCCTGAGTCTGCCTAAGCAAGTGCTTCAATCCACTGAGTAGTCTGGCCGGCCCCTGCTACTTTTCATTGTTGAACTATGTATTATTTTCTATTTTAAATTCATCTGTTCATAAACTATATTAGATGGGACAATAAATTTATTCTATGTATTTACAGCATCAATGAAAAAAGGAAAAACTGCTACAAGTGTACTGATCATGTCAGTGTGTGACCATTCATGAATTTAACAGTGTAATTCTATCAAAGGATTCAAGGCATTTCATGACAATGTAAATCTGAAATGTAGAGTGTTCTTTGACTGTACTCTCACCCAAGAAGTTATGTTAGTCTCATCTAATAAGTTAGTTATTTGATATGTGTTAACTGCTTGGAAAAGCTGAAGAAGAGGAAAAAAAAAATTCTCCAGGTGTCAGAGTATATATTGCTATGGGCTGCCAGGGTGTACCTAGTCATACTTCTTAATCCTCCCCTCCTTTTTTTGCTATCCAAGTCTAAACAAACTTTTGCTAGCTGTTCTTTTACTAAGAGATAATCTTTAAATGCAGAAATATATTTTTAAAACTTTCAACAGCAATTTTGTATCCATTTAAACTACTATTTGTATTCAATAAAGCACTGTTGCTTAGAAAAATAAAATGTATATTATACATAAATCCTATAAATACATATTAGCCATAAGTCAAAAGTATATGTAACATATAAATATATACACTATGACAATGAACAACAAACTTGCTATTATTAATCGCTGACTTTTTTGTGATTCTCAGTAGTACTGGTGTAGTCAAGTAAACAGAAAAAGAAGTTTTAAAATCATCACTTTACTTAATATTTATAAAAAAGACAGATGATTTTAAGGAATTGTTTTCTTTATTTATTCATTAAATTTTTTGGGGTACTTTGAATGTTAACTTAGGACTTCAGGCTTTCTGGGCAGTCACTGTGACACTGAACAATATAGCTGGCCTTCACTAATTATTTTATAGCAATTATTACACTCCTATAGTATGATGTTAAATACTGATCAGAAAAACAAAAACTCACCATTTACTTTTTTGGTCATCTGTAAAAGGAAATGAAAAAATAATGAAAAGTTGGTCCTAAAATCAGTGCCAGTTTTTAATGTTCCAAACCCTAAAATAATCGCATCTGCCTGTGTCACGACTGTTCCCTTTAGTGCAACAAATTTCTTATCAATGGAGAAAGTCTAGAAACTCTAAAATAAAATCACCTTTCTTAAAGACGGACATGTAGGTCACATTAATGCCACCTGCAGTAAGTGGAGAAACAGCCCTCCATGAAATCATATCCGACTAAAACGTGAAGCTGGAATCCTGTTAAACTCACCTTGACAGCAGGAGCCCAGTAACAGTGCTGGGATTTGTAAAGTCCAAAGAGAAAAAATGACCAAAGGATGTGGCAGGGTTGACCTTCTCACTGCTGGGAATCGAAAACATTCCCATCTTAACACCTAATGCTAATGTCTCATGAACTCACTAACAGGACCTTTCAAAGGTGACTGTGTTATGAGGCCTTGGCTGCAGGGATCCTTCGCCTCCACTCCTCCCTGAATCTCTCTCTGCTTCCCAACACCATGTGATGAACCCTTCCTCCTCTTCCATGGACCTGTGATATTATGTTTGGCTTGGAGCCAGTTGACTGAGGATTGAAACCTCTATGACCTGTGAGTCAAAATAAAATATTCTTCTTTAAAATTGTACGTTTCGGTTAGGCATTGTGTCTAAGCACAAAAAGGTAGAGTAAGAACTGGGACCAGATTGAAACACATGAGATGGCAAACTAAAGGTCAAAAATTTACAATAGTTGAGTATTTTTAATACCAAAGTGTCCCCATTCACAGCCATGGATAGCTGGAGATAGGACCACATCATTATTCACCATTCAGCTGGCAAAGGATAAATAAGAAAGAAGTGGATGTCTTTCACTGGATACATCAGCATTTGTGCGTTTGTGAAGGGAAAAACTTCTACATTCTTTCCCCAGAGCAAGTTGGGGCAAAATGGATGCAAATTAAGATAATTGAGCACTTAGATTGAAAACACAGGAAAGAAAGGAGAGTACATTATTAGAAGTAACAAGTAAACTTTGTTTTCTTTTTCATAACTCTTCCCATGGACTTTCTCACAGTAGTCTCTGGGAAGGCAAACAATCTACCTTATCAACTAACTTAGCTCTTTCCATACCAATTGGCATTAACTAACTAGTCAGGAGCCCAGAAGATTGTATTGCGTTCAGTGTACCGTAAATCTGCATCCAAAAGTATGTATGGTCTCTATTCAGGAAGGAGGAAGAGTAGAGAGAAAAAAATATATATATAATAATAATGCACATATATTCATACATTACTTCTTAAAGAACAACTATTAAGTTAACATCAAAGTTATGAAAGTGCTCATCTAAATAGTACCAGGGTATATGGGGTGTGTTGTAAAGTTACAAATGTTCTAAAATATGCTAAAGTATGTAATTGGAAAAATATATTCTAATTATCTTGATAAATAAAAAAAAATTGTAAGGTAGAATATACTCATCTAGCAGTCTTTTTTTTTGGTAGTTAAAATTTTATCAAGATGACTTCAGAATTATAGATCGAGTTTTTCAAAATTACATAAGAAGTCCATAAAAACTGTACAATAAACCACTGAAAATTTTAGTTGTGGAAATGAAATGTTTAAGAATTTTTATTTTCTAGCATAATTTTCTGTACCTTAAGTACTTATGGTGTATGCTTATTTAATATTCATAAAAATATCATCTTTATGGATAGAAATAAAAGCAAATATAAGTGCAAAGGGTGAACAATAAAATATTATGAAGGCTGTCTCATGCTTCTATTATTACACACTTTTAAATTTATCTACCACATATTATTAAGTGCAAAAGCATACATTTAATTAAGGTACAGTTATCCAAATGAAATGGCAAATGAATTTGTGAGTTAAAGTTAGACTTCTAATGAAACGCAAAAAGAAAAAACTTAAAATGATAAACTATACCTATTCGTACATATATAATAATATGAAAAGAATGTATTTGTGATGCTTCTATGTATACTTTTTACGATTTCATAACATTAATATTTTGAAGTACTAAAGTATCAATCATAGAAACATGTGCTTATGGATATATGTAGCACACAATTTTAGATAGCTCTTCTTCATAACATTCTAGAACTGAGATTACATTAAATGTAAATTATTAAAAGTACGGCCTGCTCTATTAATTTTACATTGCTCTTGATATTTTCTGTTCAATTTATCAATTCATTTTCCCGTATGGTTTCTTAAATGTGTAATGAAATACACATACGATAAAATTCATGTTTGCAACAAAGCATTCATTGAACCCAAATCATCAATGTTGTTGATTTTGCTAGTGAAAGGAATGAAAACTAAAGCACACACGCGTTTGGACGTCGATGATCCTTCATGTCTTTTTTTGGTCGTTTCACTAAATGAAACACATCTTCAGGTCTACGTAGAAAGACCACAAAGCCCAAGGCAATACATCTGATAAAATTTGTGTCTGTTATTTTGTACTTTTTCCTCTGTCAGTGTAAGCAATTGCTACTACCTGTTGCCCAAAACACCAGCTCTTCAACTCTGTAAATTTAGATTTCCTGTAAAGTGAATGAGGGAACTCAGCACCGAAAGGAAGTCACAGCTCCAAACAAGGCAGAAAGAGCACTTTGTTAATCAAGAAAATCTGTGCCACGCTGCATTTGAGAGCTCATGAAAAACGGGGCAGCAGTTTGTATTTTCTTTCAGACTGCTCTTAGAACCCCTAAATAAACTCTCCTGATCCGCAGCCATGAAGAACAGCAGCGCTTCCATCTTTTCACCTTTCAAGCAATGTGTCCCTGCAGCATTCACAGTGCTAATGAAAGAGCGACTTGACAGAGCCACCGCGGACCACCCCAGAGGTGGAGTCCTGCCAGAGTAAGCCATTATTGCAGTGTTGACCACTCTCCTCCTGCTGCGAGGTCATTCAGAAACTTCCCCTGCCTCCCCGCTGCCCACATTGTCTCTGAAAAGCGACATCCCCATGAACCACAGACACTGAGGCCAGCCCCTGCTACTGATGCCCATCCAGATGGATACAGACAACATCCACTTTGAGGCTACTGAATGGACTTGTTTTCTTTTAGAGAGAGAATCAAAGAACATTCAAAGACAGAAAAAAGCAGCAACCACTTGGTGGTGGCACAGAAATGTCCACAAACTTAGGCTGCCTTTCCTTCAGAATTGTCCTCACATCCTAAGCTTGTACCAAGCAATGAAGCTCCTAGAGCATAATTTTTAAAAATATATTCAAGCTGTTTTGCCAGAACCACATTTTAATTCCTCTTTTTTTATTTTAAAGAGGAAAAATAAGAAAAAAAAATAGAATCTCAAAACAGTTTGGTAGGAGTTACAATAATTAACACTGTATATTGTCGTTTTCATGATATCTTGTCCAAACAATATTACAACAAACCTTTCTTTTCAATGAATTAAGAGAAAAATAGCTGCATAACTATTTTAACTATGTGTATAAATATGCATATATTTTTGTTTTTGTCTTCCTTTTTCCATTCTCCATGACAGATTGTCTTTTCTTCCCTTTTGAGAAAAAAAAATGATTTGGACACAAAAGTTAGTCTTTATTTACTGACATGGAAAGAATTAAACAAAACAGCTTCAGACACATAGCGACTACTAGTCTATATTAAATAATAGCAACCTGTCGCATGTAATTTGTTAGTACTATACATAAAGTTTAGGTTATCATTTAAAAGATTCTAATAAAAGTGTAAGATAACATGGATAAGCATTCATAGTTGCCAAAATAATTGATTAAATATTGTTCCTAAAATAGGTATTTATCAGATATAAAAATGAACTTATCCAAGTCACCTATGTATACAAGGACAAATGTTCATTTGTTCTCCAATATAATTAGTTTTCCCCTCTGCTGGGATAGAGAACCAAATTATTTGTGCTTCTTACAACTTTTCCCTGCTTTTACTGGTGATGGTATATATTTTAAAAATTAAGAAACTGTTCATTTAATTCATTTGCTATGAAATTACTTTGGTTTATACTTAAGAGCACATACACACTATAATTTATAGCAGATAACCACAATGTGTATCTATCTATCTATCTATCTATTCATCTATCATCTATTCCCTTATAGAAATAAAATGTTATATAAGAGAGAAAAATATCAGAAGACAAATAAAAAGTGATGGAAAGAATTTTGCTGAAATTTATTAATAGTTACTTCAGAAGAGAGTTTATGGAAAACCTGATGCATAAAAAGGGTATTCATATTTAATAGGAATGCTTCAGTTCAAGATGGAAGCATGAGCATTTCAGAATAAAGAGATGGACAATAGCCCATGCTTAGGCACAAAGCCATGCAAAAGTCTAGTGCCCTATAATTGGGCAGTTACATGTCATAAAACATTTAGTGACCATCTTTCTTCCTAGCAATAAGCCACAACACAAAACAGATGAAACCAGTAAATGCTTAGCTGGGAAAACACATGCAACATTGGCTCTCATGAGCTAATACAAGACATCTCACGGACAGAAACAGAGCTTGGAGACTTGTAGCCCTCTCACAGTTTCTTTAACAGGAAATAAGAATGTAAGTGAGCATTGATGAAAAAGCTACTCTCACACCAAGTAATAATTCCATATACATCTAGCATGTTTTTTGACACAATATATATTCTTGTTACGTTTCATTTTACAGCTGTATTTGTATTTAATGCTATTGCTTCTCTGCTGTTGGTTGATGAAAAAAATAATCAAGCCTGTTAAAATAATATATTAAATAAGTGTTAATGTGACAGAGTTTCTGGCTGTTGTAAGAATTTCTTGCTAGATTCAAGACTATGATTTGGAGGACTGAGATGACTTCAATATTTCCAGATATATAGAAATGTAATATGTGGATAAAAATATAGCAAGCAGGTTCTGGCTTAATCTTCAAACTTTCAGTTGTCCCTTACAGAGTAGAAAGATGGAAAGGTAAAAAGTGATGACAAAATGTTTAATTTTATTAGTAGAGGAAAATGGTAATGTATGATGAGGCCTTATTGAAGTAAATTGCTCTTATGATTAGTGAAGATGCCCTGAGCAAGATTCTTGCTGTGTGCAGCAGATCAGATAAATGAACAGAATGGAGTCAAGTGAAATGTACCAAAAACACAACAGACTACGAGGGCCTTGGAGATAATGGGTAAGGATAAGAGGGGGTGACAGTGAGGTATCACCATCATGGAGTAGGGGTCTTTCTAAGCAGCAATGACAGTCTGTATAAAATTTTCGAATTTTGAAGGCTGGCAAGTAATGTATACTGTAAATGAACGATGTGGGCCAAACAAAACATGTCAGTGAGCAAGATTGTGCCTGTGGGCCACCAACTGGAGATCTTTGCTTTCCCTCATTCTAAACAGTACAATGTGGTTTGTATTAGGGGGTACTGGCAGGCAGGTACTGTATATGGCTAGCATGCCTGGATTTATTTTACTTATTAATTACTTTGCATCCTGCTTCACTCCCAGATGTATTTGAGATGATTTATTAAAATTATATGATAATAAAATAGAATATTGAGGTGAGGGAAAAGGACTAAATTCATAACAAGATTCCTTAGAAGGGGCAATGTAAAGAAAATATGACATGAAGCACAAGAAAATTATTTAAGATGAAATGACAGCCCTTCATTGAGCTTCATAAGAGCCAAAGAGTGAAGAGACTCTTTAGGATTTATTTTTATCAGTCCTGTGGTAAAACTTACACTAGCTATTTGAAGTAGACATGGCTTTATGAAAGTTTGGGGTAAGAGAATTACTTACAAGCTTTATACTTTACAGCAATACAATAGCTACTCACATGAATGGTCTAATTGCCTGATCTCTAGTAACTGAGGGCAGGAAAATCACTGCCTATATAAGGTAGAGTTTATACACTATTTTCAGGGACCTCTGTCAAAGAAATAATTTTCCCTCAGTCCAACACATAACGAAACAAAAGAAACAGCCTTGATTCAGTCAATGGACTTTCTGTATTCTGAAAAAATTCTGTAGACAGAGCTTTAGTTAAACCAAAAACAGTAACTAAAATTTAATTCCTTGTACTGCTACTAAAAACTCAGCAAAATATCAAACACGGTGCCTATATTTGTTAGTTTGCAAAGTATGAAAAGAGGAACTTTTAATTAATGTCCTTTCAGTAAGGAAACAAACAAGCTCTCAACTATAACATAGTGTGCGAAGTCATCTTGAAAGAGAAAATGCAGAAGGTATGGCAGAAAGAGAACGGTTATTTCTTTTTGCAGGGAGAAGAAAATCATCAAGTTAGGAGCCAGTGTTCCATCCCTGGCACTGTATGCCATGCCAGCCTTGCCCCCAGGCATGCTGAGCAGGTCATGGAGTCTGGATGTGATGGCGCATGCCTGTAATGCCAGCACTAAGGAGACACAAATCAGGAGGATCACTATGAGTCTGAGCTGTGTAGTGAGACAAACATCAAGTTAATGAGAAATTGATGTGATTATATTGCATAATTAGATGGTATATGAAGTCAATATATGAAGTTACTGAGTTTATATTGATGATTAGAAATTTACAAGTGCTTTTCAGAAAGTTCAGACATGAAAAACACAGTTGCCCACTAGTTTCTCTTAGATTTATTTCTACATTTAGTAGCATTTCACTCTCAATTATCTGTACATCAATATATTGAAGAACGCATTCTGGTCCCTCTCCATTTTTGTATCTCAATATTTCCCACATGACTCACACCTATTAGCCTATGTCTCAGATTCCATTTATTTCTAGCTAACTCTCATATCCCTAGCACACACATACTTACAAGAAAATTAGTATTTTCTATTCTGGTTGCTATGCCTTGTCTCTTTTGGTTTCAAGTTGCATGGCTTATGTGGACAGCATATTTATTCTAGTCCTTGGACAACACTATGATATCCTGTTGCTCAGGTTTTCTGGCAGTTTGCACCAGACTCACTGACTATTGCTTGTTTTTTTCTTCATCTTTAGTCTTTGGATATTCTTTTTTCTTTACTTATAATGCCATTCCTTTTTGCTGGATATTCAAAATCTTGTAGCCTAATTTAAAAGTTTGTTACTGAATAAATTATACAATCGCACCTTTGAAATCCCCCAATTTGCTCAGTGTGATAAACACCGTTCTTCAGGAAAAATCTGAATCTTTTGCATGGTCAATCTTCTAGGTGCTTAATCAAATTATCACTGATTCCAGAGTTTCTATGAAATCTAAGGCACTTAATTTTTCCATGTCTTGCATAAGTAGAAATTGCTGGTGAAAAAAAAAAACAAACAAACAACAACAAAAAAAAAACCCGCTTGCTTATAAAGAAGCAACATTGCACCTTTCTAATTCCACATTCTAACATAAGGAGAAGGAGATTCATCCAAAGGATATCAGGTATATCTGTGACCTGATATATTGTCATATATGTATTTGAAATCCATGGAGAGAAATAGTATGCTGTGGATAATTACAACCAAGTGTTAATAGACCTGACAGACAAATCATTTGAAAGGTTAAAAAAAACCATGAATATTGAACAATACAAAACTCCTTAAGGCATAAATTCAATCTTCTAAATCCATTTTGTAGCAATAAGGTAGTTTTTACTGTGAACTTTCTATGGTATTTGCTTTTTGCAAGATGTTCAGGAACTCACAAGTAAGTGGACAGACAACAACAACAAAAAAACCTCAGAAACTAAGGAGTTAGTTTATTTCAATTTAGAATAAAGGGTCAAAACTTAACGAAGTGTCTTCCTTCCACCTAAAACTTATAGAAAAAGAAACCCCACTCTGATATGGTCTATTTAGGTGCACATTTAAACAGTTTAAACAATTTTGCATACCATAATTTTGATTTGTGTTACATATACATAGTCTCCAGTGATCTGCACAGAGCAATGTGTAACCATCCCCTGGAAGGAAGTTTCTGTAGTGGAAAGGTGATCAGAAAAAGCAAGATACCAATGAGTAACCTCTTTTATCGTAAGAATGAATGAATCATAAGAGGGAGAAATTGAGAGTTAGGACATTGTATGATTTTACATTATAAAAGAAGACTATTCGAGTGTTACATGCTAAAACAATGAAGGGATTTCACAAGAGCTTAGAACACTTTTCAATACTTTGTTACTTACTTCTCTTAAGAGATAGTTTTCATTTCCATCCCTAAGTCATTTAACTCTGTCAAGGTCAATGTCAAGTACTTCAGTAGAGAGAACCATAAGGGCGGGTGAAAGAAATACACAGAAAAAATGCGGAGTCAGAAAGTTAGGAGAAACTTGAGTCTTGGGACATAGAAAGTTGGCCTGGGACTTGGAATTTGTTTTTCTTAAATGGCTAAAAATAAACCCATTAATTTATGTTTCTAAGAATGTCTTTACTTAATAACAGAGTTGGCAAAGCTACCATGAGAGAAAAAGGAAATCAACTTAGTTTTCCTTTGAACATGCAATTATTGTCCTATTAAATTGTAAATTTAATCCTTGAGATATGCAACTTAAATTGTGACCAAAAATATTATAGGCATGCTGAATACTTCTAATTAAGTCAGGTGGCCTTATTTTAATGAAGGCAGAACTTGGCACTGACACCAATTGTAGTCTCAAGCTTATGTCTTAGTTTTCAAAGTCAACATATCATTAGCATTTGGACCTCTAGAAGAAGTATTTTTTTAATTACAATTAAAGACTTTTAAAATAAATAACCTAAATTTTGTGGGGTTGCTTGTGAGTGCTATTTGGAATAGACATAGACTAAACAAATGGAAATGTGGAGAAGCACACCTGGTCCTTATCTGAGCAACAGCTCAACACTGGTGTAAGAACTGCATAAACTTTTGCTCACTTAGCATTGTCTTCTAGGTTTATTTTTAAGAGTTAGGGTGTGTGCATGACCACTTAAACATTGGAAGTTTTGTGCAGCTTTATGGAATCAAATGTAAATTGTTTACTAAGCTGGGTATGAAGAAGAAAGCTAGATTCTCTGAGTTTTAATATTTGAATCTTTGAAATCACCCTTCTAGACAAAAATTTCAAGCAACAGTTCCCAGAAAACATATGGGGAAGCCCATTGAAAATATTATAAGGTAAATTAATAGTGGCAGATGCCTGCCTGTCTGGATGCTGTTTATGCTGAAAAGTCCTGCATTCTTTATATTTTGAAGTTATTCTGTCGTAATCATTTTCAAATTCGCTTTGTTTGGCAATGTTTGCTGCTCTCCAAAGGTGTCTGCATTTATTTGACTAGAGAAAATATTTACTTTCCTAAAGGGCAGCTTAACCTTTGTTTAAATTTGAGGTGAGTTAAAGGTCATTGTAATTATTTGCTGTATTATTTGTGTCAGATTTGAATTACTATGAATACTGCACATGCATTGCCCTTTATTATGAAATAAGCTAAAAGAAACTCAACTTCTGCATCCAGCCAGCATATTTTATGGAACCAATCAGTGTTGCAGAACATTTTCAAGGTTCTCTCTTGGACTGTGATTGACTGAAAGTGCTTGAGGTTAAGGTCCTTTCCCAGAGGGAGGGAAGTAGGCGATTTAACATGGCAGTTTACTTCCCCCCACCCCCTCCAGCTATGTTTTTGATGGCTAGCAGCCAGCATATGGACAGAGTGGGGTTCAAGGCTATTAGCGAAGCACTGCAAGCAGTCACACTGGAAAAAAATATATGGACAGGGGACAAAAGGGGCAGGACTTGCTAGTCAGAGAATGATTTCAGAACAGATTCATAAGAATCCTCAGGTTTCATTTGAAGGAAAATTCAAAGCTGAAACACACATATTGGGATTTAAAAATTTGGTACAAATAAGCTGATGGAAAAGTTTTGAACTTAAATAGGTTAGGGCATAAAAGTGGGTGAACCTTCATTCTTGGTCTTTACCCTTCAATTATGGAGAGAAAATGATGTATCTTAACATGTTGACCCCACCTTTAGATACATCCGCACATGCCAGCCAAAGATGTTTATGTATGATTCTGATGACAAAGAAATATCAAGGTTCAGTTAGCAACTGAACTACACTAATAATGTGGAATTTGTTTACTTCAAAGGACACAAGATGGCATAGAAGTGGGTGGATCATTCAACTCAGTGAAAAACAATAGATTCTGTGCTTTCAAAGTAATCACATATTGCACGGGAATATGTACTTCTTGTCCTTGTATAAGGACATTTTTCTTTTCTGCATTGTGCATATTAAGCAGATTAATATATTTCTGGTATACTTTGAAAGTCAGTTTTATGTATTAAGCATTCAGTGATTACTAGTCATTATTTATTTTCTACCAATACAATATTATTTTTCAAATGATAAAGACAAAAAGAACCCTTACTATAGAAAATTCAGACTTCTGGCACTAACAAATACAGGTAAAGTTGAAAGCAACAGTTTTCCTCAACCTACAGAATAGCAATTTAGTTTGAATAAGATTTGAAGAAAAATTTTATCTAGGACATGGAATGATGTCCCGACATAATCAGCATTATGCCTACAGAGAAAGAGAGAATTTGAAAGATAACTTTGCCAGAATAGGGAAGATTTTACTGTACTTTCATGTAGACACTGTGCCTTTAATTAGGGGCAAAATTTACCTGTTTAGATTCTTACTTACCAAACCAAATCATCTCTAATAAGTGAATACACAATTATAAAGCTATAGTTTTATACACACTATACCCTACATATCTTCATACCTACACATTCTAAGTATCTCAGCACAATTTTATTAAAGTTACAGAACCATGCAGTGCATCCCTCAACCCAAATGTTTTATATCACTTTATTAAGATACAATCTACTTACCTTGTAATTCATTCACTTAAGTTTTTCAATAATTGTTAGTACATTTACATAGAGATATGCTACTATCACTATAATCCAAATTTAGGACATTTCCAGCATCCCTCCAATGAACCATGTACTTATTAATATTTGCTCAGGATTTTCTCAAATCCTTTTTCCTCCAGTTAGTTAGTACCAATCTATTTTCTGTCTCAATAAACTTGACAATGATGGATTTTTCATATACAAATTAGCACACATATATACCATTTAAGAGCTAATTTTTTTCATTTGGTGCATATTTTAAAAAATCTATTTGTGTGACATTTTATCAGTTTTTGCTACCTTTTAATTATTGACTGGTATTCCTTTGGGTTAATATATCACAGATTAGGGTTGGGAATATAGCTCAGTTGCATAAGTGACTCCCTGGCAAATGCAATGTCTTAAATTTTCTCCTTAGTACTGCAAAAAAAAAAAAAAATCACAAAATGTTTACTCATTCATCTATTAACAATCATTTGGGCTGTTCTGCTTTTGATTCTGCAATAATAATAATAATAATAATAATAATAATAATAATATTTAATTATAAATTACACCTGTGAGAAATACAGAATACTATAGTCATTACTTACATCAGTGCTGTATGTGATTTTCTTTTGAGATTTTATAGATTAAACAGGCTTCTGAGTGTCTATTATGACCAGGCACTGAACTAGGAGCTTGAAGTATGTCAAGAACAATGTAAATGAAGGAGCACTGCTAATAAAGATGTTTAAATCTCTAAAACAAATTCGTGTGAGTTCATTATAACATTTTTTGGCACAAGGAAGGCTAAAACTCAAAAGCTATGAATATTGCTTAAATGTGAGAAAATAGTAAGAGTTGACAGAAAATTATACAGATTTAGAGGTAATACTGTGCAAAACTGGTACAAATCAAGACACTCATAAATTCATATATTTGGCCAAAAAAAAGTTTAGCAAAAGCAATTATTCTGATTTCAAGTACTGTTACTGGTTTTAAATTACTATTGGTTTCTCAACAATGCATCAAGATCACTCCTTAAAACACATACAAATTAAAGGAACTTTGGATCATTGTAGAGAAACAACCATGATATACTGGAAACAAAACAAAATATAAATTGTATTTTGGGACTCACTGTCATGCCTGCATGTGACTGAACAGCTTTAAGAATCAGCATATGAGAAGGCCTTGGGGTTTGACTATACAGTGAATAAGGATCTACTTTATTTCAAAGAGACACATAGGCTCACCTTTATTAGAGCAATAGAGTCAAATGTACGATGGAAAAGTATTTCTTCAACTTT
Source organism: Myocastor coypus (assembly GCA_004027025.1). Classification (NCBI taxonomy): domain Eukaryota; kingdom Metazoa; phylum Chordata; class Mammalia; order Rodentia; family Myocastoridae; genus Myocastor; species Myocastor coypus. The sequence goes on from PVJA010007820.1 coordinate 26,785, forward strand.
GATTGTTGAGGAATCATAGCCTGATTTACCCATTTCAATAAAATCAATGGCAGAGGTGGGGTTAGCAAGAATATCCGGTCCTCCTAGCCCTACACCATGCTAAACATTGCAGCCATAAAATTAATGGAACTGATCGCCCTAAACTCAGAAGCAGGAAGAAGATAGAATAGTGGAAGGAAATAAACAATTAAAAATAACATTTTAAAATAATTTTGATAAGAAAAATGAGGGGATATCACTATATTTTAAAAGCTGAATATCTACACTGCATTATAAAGTTCTCATAATTGATTGAAATCAATCACTAAATGGTATATATCTTCTAAATCTTTTACATGCCTTAGTATTCGAAGAAAAAGAAAGATCTATAGTCTATACTGGTAAATAATTTAAATTGATAAACAAAGATTTAACATTTTTCCAACAGGTTCTGGAGTAACATCAATAGTAGATTTCAACCCCCTAAAGCTGTGTTGACTTTATTAAATCATACTTCCTTTTCAATTCTTGTTTTGTGGAATGAAACAGAAAACTTGAGCACTAAATAATAATAAAACAATTTCAGAATTATTTCTGGTAGGAAAAAGTGTATCTGACTCTGTCTACTTCATTAGGCTAATTGCAGACTGTTTGGGGAATTGGATGAGTGCTATACATTATTCACCATCACGAGATTTCAAATAAAGTAGCACTGTAAACTATACCAGCAAATGTGATTGTATACAGGTAGAAACATTCCAATTGCATGGCTGGGAACAATATTAAACTAAGAAAAACAGGCTAGTAGATTTTCTCACAGGTTACAGGAATGGGTTCATTTGCTAGCAGTCCTATGCTGTAATGGGATATGAGATCCACAAGGAAAATATGTGCCTCCTCATAGAATTACTCTGTGAAATTTATTGTTTATGCAAACATAACTTTGAGACAGTTTCCGGTTTAATGTTTGCCATTTTTAGTTGAAGATAGTGTACAGAGGTGGTGATTCTCCATGATGACACTAAAGTGTGATGACTGTACTTGGAATGGGAAATACAAGCTTGCAGGGGAGTGCACAAGGATGAGATAGCATCGCTTCCACTTCGAAAGAGCAGATTTATGGTTTCTCATCCCCCAGCCCTTAGTACAGCTGCAGTATTTAAAGAAAATAAGGATAAAATAATTTGCCCTGCTAGATATCAAGATATAAAGCAAATCAATAAATCCTGTTTCAGTGTTCTGCTACAGGTAACCTGGAAATCCAGATGGATGAAGTCCCTTCTTTGTAGGTGAAGTCACAGAGTGTTTGACAGAAGCACATCTATCATTCACTAGGATTGGGCACATGTGTAACCACAGCATCGTTTTTGCACTGTATAGCAAGTTCAAAGAAATAGATAAATGAAATAAACAGTAAAAAACAACAGTGCATTATAGACCAGAACTCAGGGTAAAGGATAAAAAGCAAACATGTTGAGAAGCTTTTAGCAGATGGAAGCCCATTTTGAATTTATAAGGATGCCAAAATGGTGTAAAGAGAGCAAAAATGATAAACTCGAGAGACCCAGATGTTGTTTTATAGCCAATCTAGTGAAGAGAAAATAACCCAGCTTACTTTGTAAGTGAGAAAAAAGGCAAGTAGTGTGAAGTGCTGATATTATAGAACTCTATCAGATTGTTTCTCTAGTGTATAAACAGGCCATTTATAACAGAAGATGGAAGACATAAGAATGGATCCACTAAGCAAATTATTAGCCATTTAAAGAAGCTCACTGTAAAGGTTCCTGCAAACCAGAAAGGTCGAAAGGTCACACAAATACAAATTATGCCTTCACACCAGTATCAAAAAAGTCACAGTGTTGCTTAAATTCATCTTATTTCTTTTTTTTTTTTTAGTACCAACAAAATAAACCCACAGGCCACAGATTTTAAATCAATTAGTCCAGCCTTTAACAATTTGTAAGTTAAAGCAAAAAAAAAAATGAATCAGAGTTCAACTTACACTTTAGCAATAGCATCAAGTATGTCTTCCTAAAGTATTAGTAATGAAATGGACCACTACTACATTCAAATATTTTCATAACAGTTTTTCATAGCCTTTTAAATAAGGAAATTAGGATTTTAAACAAAACATCTAATGAATATAGTGTGAAAATTGAAGGCCTATTTTCTTTTCTTAATTTTTTAAAAAAATCTTTTATTACAGATTCAAGTGCTTGCTTAGGCAGACACAGGGACTGTGGTTCAATCCCCAGCCTTCCCTGCTGGCCCCATCCACAGGCCTTGATGAGAGGACAATTAAGACTGGGGGTGGTGGTCCCTATCTGTAATCCCAGCACTTGGGAGGCTGAAAATAGGAGGATCAATACAAGTCGGATCTTTGTAGTAGGAACCCGTAAACTAAATATATATATATATATATATATATATATATATATATATAGAGAGAGAGAGAGAGAGAGAGAGAGAGAGAGTTATATAGAGTTATATATAACTAAATATACAGCTTGGACTCATGGTGACCCTCCTGTCTCAGCCTCTCCAGCATGCTTCACTACTCCCAGTTTCAGTGGCTGACACAGCATGCAATAACAACCATCAATCTCAAGCCCTTCTCTTTGCCAGGCAGACGTTTAGACTGCGAAGCTCTCTCCTCAGTCTGGAAGCCAGTTTTCAAGGCTGCATAAGATAGTAAAGAATCAGACCACTGATAGTACAAAATCTTTATCTTTTACCTGCCTTCTCTACATTTTCCTTTTCTTGGTTTACTTTTGTAAACTTTGCTTACTTTCTTTCCTTTTCTTTGTTTATAAAAGGAAACAAAGGAACCACAAGCATTCTATGGCTTGCTGTTTCCTTAGGGCTCTATCTCATTTTCTTTGAATTCTCCCTCAACTGTAAGCACTGAGCCATTTGTTTTAGTTGCATCACTGCATTTTCTTTAAGTGGTTTTCTGGGCTTCTTAGATTATGCAGCACATCCTTGCTCTATAGTCCTTCACACTGTTAGTGTGGCACCTGAAAATGTAATGTTGATGTCTGTCTTGGTACCCACCTCGGTAGCTCCATGAGGATGGGGTCCTGTGTGCTTGTTCTCTCTGCATCCCTGGTCCCAGTGTTTAAATCTTTGCCAAATAATTGGTAAGTTGCATTGAAGTTCAGGAACGTTGTTTGTAAAACATTTAACCCCATATTGAAGAATTAGAAGTGTTAGGAAAATATTAGGGTTCATGTGAATTTATATGCATCAGAGTGAAAACATTTTGTTTGCTGGCAATAGAGATAATATTTTAAAATTCATAATGTTCAATACTTATGTTTTGATATACTGAAGCTTTATAACCTTTTAAGCTCCATGTTTTTCATCCATGTAATGTTAATACTGATAATTCTTAGTTTCCCAGGTACCTCATGATAGGAAATGTTCTTACCAGACCTATAGATGCTCCTGATAGATGATGCTGCCGTTGTCTGTATTGTTATTGGTTTTAGGAATGGCAGTCAATGCTCCATAGGTAGAAGACAGTAGGAATCAAGTGCATCTGGAAGAGACTGGGATTACCAGGTGAACCAGTGAGGTGGCCGCTGCAGTCCTCTTCACATGCTCAGTCAACATAAGTACAATATCCTGTAACATTCTTCTTAAATACTTTATTTCACACAATCATCCAGTTTCTTCTTTCAGATTGTGCACAGGCACTTCAAGGTCATCAAATATGTTCGACATCTTTAATGTTTTTATTTGGATGTTTTGGAAATATTGATATAGTTTAGAACAATCTATGTGTTCTAGTGTAAACATGTGCTGACATAAGAAAATAAAAATTAAGATAGACTAAATCTATAAACATTGCCCATTTGAATTAAAAAACATAAAATGAAAAGCGTATCAGATGGGTGTGGTGGTGCACATTGGCAGCCATGGTGTTTGAGATTCTAGGCAGGAACATCTCTGATTTCAGTCACCTTGGTCTGCATCATGAGTTGCAGGCCAACTCGAGCTACACACTGAGGCCTTTTCTCAAACTCTTCCCACAAGAAAGGAAAGGAGAATGCAATATGAATATGAGTTGATATTTGCAAGACAAGCTAGAAATATTCCATTGGCTAAGGGGCACCTCTTATAAGTTGAATTTATTGTAATAGAAGAAAACTTTGCATTACTGATATACTCACTATATGTTAAATCTACTCATTCTGTATGTGCATATTTTCTAATTTATAATTTCTGGTCGTACTATTCTCTTTAGTAGTTTGATTTTAAATGTTTAATTGTGCTTTTGGCTCTAACATATGCCAGGAGTCCCAACTATTTGGGTGGCTGAAGCTGGAGGTCAGGTGTTCCAGGACAGCCTGGGGAACATAGTAAGACCCAGATGGAAGGAAAAAAGAAAGGAGGAAAGGAGGAAAAAAGGCAACTAAAAGAAACTCTGTCCATTCTCTTGTGATAAATGAATAAATTAATCAATTTTTTAAAAAGCATAAAGATTAAAGTTGCTATTAAACATTCTAGGTAGGTTGACTTTGTCAATATTATAATCTGTTTTATTGAGACAGTATTTATTTTGATAATATTGCTGTAAGTCCAGAGAACTCAACCGGTACTCTGACTTCACATTTTAAGTATAATATGGGACATGTGCATCTATATTAGTTTTAAACATATTAGACAATAGAAATTTTGTGCTTCACTATAAACTTATTTTATCTGTATTAATCACATTGTCAGGATTCTTTATATCACAGAAGTTATAAACTCAGTGGATTTATATGCTGTTTCATTCACAAATGAATTGTGCTCCTGAATTTTAACATGCTATTCCTAAAACTATTAGCTGTATATCTGCTTGATGTAATGCTCCTACATAAGTTGGTTGTTCATCAATTTGGTGTCCATACATTTCTTTGAAAGCTATATTATAATTAGAGTTTAGGTTAATACTATTCAGTAACCATAAAACAGACATAAAATAATTATAACTCATTTAGTGAAATTAGAAAAGGAGCAATTATTAGACTCCCATTGTGAAGCTTTGCTGTGAGGGATGGATAATCTATCTGCAAGATGTACTTTAAGAACACCATTTTCAAAGAAATAAATGAGATAGATTACTGCTTTGTTTTTGGTGCACTAAAAGCAGAAGGGATGGAGCTGAAAACTTGCGGATAAGTTTCCTGAACTTTTGTGAATATTTCTAGTCAAACAAAATGCAAATTCTAAGGATAATAAAAACTCCAAAATTATTTCTACAAATTCCCTGATTTTCCAAATGAAGAAAGCATGTTTCTGAGGATTTGCAAATATGTTTCACAAACTGATTTGTGCATATAAATACTTTGGAAAAAATTATTTCCCATATGTTCACAACATTTTAAATAGTGTAACACTTTCAAAGCCTGTCTAAAAACCTTACTAGTTGGTCATAGTTTTTAGTGTGTTCCAGGGTGACTGATTTGCCTGAGTTCCAGGGAGGTTTATCTATCTTTACAATTTGCCTAGTTAGCCACCCATTTGCCCTCAGGACAGATTCACGGTCCTACCTCCAGAGGTACATAGTAAGGCATAATATATGTCTCAGGAATTTAAAGTAGTGGAAGTGACAAGTGTTCCCTAAAGTGACATTGCTGAAATCTTATTTTCTCTAAATAAGGCTTATTATGGTAATAGTTCTTGGATGCTCTTAGCAGCAAAAATGCTGCTATCATCTATCTATCTATCTATCTATCTATCTATCTATCTATCTATCTATCATCTATGTATTCATCTGTGTCAGTTACATTTTCATTTTTAATTTAGATCAACTATTTTTCCAAGCATGTCTGGAGGCAAGTATTCATATTTCTAGTCTGCGAAAGTTGGCAGATATTTTAGATAAAAGAACCTAGTGGCACATCTCAACCAACTCTATGTGATACTAAAAAGTTAAAATAAAATCTCTTCATACTGGCATTAATAGACTCAGGGGAAGCTACATCTTTTTTGTTTTGTAGCTTCAACTACTTGCTGATATTTGCCTATGTTATATGTTGTCATATCTACAGTCTCATGCAAATATAAGTGAGGATAAATTTCAGTATATACTTCAGTTGAAAGAGAATTAAGAAGGGAAGGAAAAATCAAAACAAGAAAACATTTAGTGAATTAAAAAGAGTTGAATTGATCACTAATTTTATTATATAATAACGGGTAGCTTATGTTTTGATTTTCATTCAGCGAAAACAATCTTAAACTGTGAATTATTTCTGACATCTATGTATAAGAATATATAGGGAAAAAAGGCTTTCTTCAGAGGGTATTTTTCTGTCATGTAAGTTGCTTACATGTTTCTTCGCTTTACCTTTCTGCCTTGTTTTCTGATACCCCATGTTAGGACAGGGTCACCAGAACTCTGTTCAGCCCAAGACAGAGAGGTAAGCTATAGTCAGAGTTGTATGATGACAAAATGAAATTTTCAAAATGCATGTGTGAGTCTGTGGCAATTTTTAAGCTTATCATTTAGATCAACTAAAAGTCAAGCATTGATTTACTTTAACGCTCACTACTTCTCTCCTGAGAGCTTGAAATGTTTTTGTCTATCCCATCCAAAAATAACAGATAGTACCCTCCATACAGACCACACTTGTCATCGTCTGAGAAGGACTTTCTGGCATCATAATTTACACTGAGCTGTATGAATTCAGGCCTTAAGATGAGCTCAGCCTTCCTAGATAAGTAAGGCAAATTAATTGAATGAAAACGGAAAAATTAAAGCAAATGATGAATTTGGGTAATTTCTTCCTTCCCCGTGTTCCAGTAGGGTCCTCTGACCGTTCTCCGTGAACACTGCTTGAACTAATCGCTGTAAATTGAAGGTTTCCAGCAAGTTATAGAGGATTTTGTTTCAAGAAATAGCAACTGATGAACAGTTGTCTTAAAGATTTAGAGGATTCATTCCATTTTTAATAATCCCATGTGGCTTTAAAATATTCTAATAGTTTCTCTCAACGTGTTTCCAAATACGCAGCTGTGAAATTAGTAGGACAACTGGTTGAGGAGTGACATTGTTTTTTATTTTCTCTACCACAAGTATTTTTAGAGACCAGGTAAAAGTTTAATAGCAAGAAAGAATTATCAGTTAACATTTAGAGCTTGTTAACTTACCCAAGTCAATCAATTCTTTGAAAAAATAACCAGCCTCTGTGATTAGTTTAGCTTTAAAAAAAATAAAACTCACTATCTTTGCATGTCCACTCAATTTATTCAAAATTATCAACCAGATTATATGTCAAAGGTAGAGCAGAGAAAAAGCATGTTTGCTACGGTGTTCCCCATGCCTCATTACATTTAGATGAAGTTTTAATATTAAAAGCATTTCATTTCCAGGTTGAAAGGATTTGAAAAGAAATGGGAAAGAAGTGGCTATCTTTATCATGTAGAAAACATACTAATAACTTCATTTCAATCAGCATGTAAGACTTTGAAAGGTACCTAAATTCAAATATCCACAATATTTTCCATAAGTGGTTCTATTAGCTTTATCAAAAGCTAGTTTATTGAAAGAATATCAAACTTTAATAAATTTTTTCCAAAAAACATCGAAATAATTATTCATACTATCAGTACTGGATTTTCACTACTACAACAGATAGATTTTCAGTTCTTAATAACCTTTTTAATCTGATGTTCAGGGAAAGTTAGATAGTCTATGAGGGATATATATAAATATAGCAAAGCGATTTGAAAATGAATGCAACCTATTTTTTTCAAGCTTTTGGTAATTTAAATCTTTGCAATGTATAGTTAAAAATATCAATATAGTATGTGGAAAATTTAGCATGCAGTGATTTTGTTTATGAGACTACAGCTTTCTTTTTTATGTTTTTCTGTTTCTCCTTTAGTTTTTCCACAGTATAATACAGAAAATATTCTATAGACATTTTATGTATAATGTTTACTTGTATAATTGATGATGTATATAATTTATGTGTTATACAACTAGATTTTAGGTAGTTAGATTTTCCTTTTATTATTTATTTATTTATATATTTATTTTGGGGGGGTTCTTTTTAAAATTTTTTATTTATTTTTTTTTCTTGTTTCAAAACTTTTGTTTATTTATTTATTTTTATGGCCGGCTCAGCCTGCCCTGAGGGCAGGGCTGGCATAGCATGTGGTGCTGGGGATTGAACCTCGGTCCCTGCAGCCCCCTAAGCTTTCTTAAGCAGGCGCTTTAGACCACTGAGCCATCCTGTCGGGCCCTAGATTTTCCTTTTAAATATTCGTGAAAGTCATATGAAAACAGAAAAGTTACATGTAACATACATTTCTAGTATACATAGATTAAAATATAGCGCCTTAATAATACTCCCAAGATATTATGAAATGTTAACATCTGTCTTAGGCAAAATATGAAAGAGTTTTAGCATATAGTATTATTAGCTTTTCTTGTGAATATTTGGTCACTGTCATTTGTCTGTTCTGTGACCCTAACATGATACAATAAGCATGACCTCTTATTTTTGTTCTCCATCTTCAAACCATTTCAGATCCTGGGGCCTGATTCAAAATCAACCTATTCTTTAAAAAATGTGTTAAATTATTTTTATAATTTTGGCTACTTTTATTTTCTCTTTTATATCACTAAATTATTGTAAGATTTTTGAAGACGAAAAATAGAAAATTCAGCACAAAGCCTTGAGCACTAAATGGCAAGATTCAGTATGACATTTAGGACCCAGAACTTGGATGTTCCCTGGTAATTTGAGCAAAAATATGGTCAGAATAGAAATCTAAACCTGTGGTGTTCTTGGAACCAAACAACATGCTCATCTATTTAAAAATTCCCCCTCTTCAAAATAAACATTATTTAGAATTAATCAAAACTAAACATGATATTGTAGCTAAACCAACTGCATATAACTTTATTAGTAAGACACAAAAAATTTCTAATTACATGCCTTTGTAATATTTTTTTTACCACTTTTGAAAGCCATGTACTTCTTTCAGAGAATATAACAGTTATAAACATGAATCACAGTCATAGATATTTAACTTTCATGAGCTAATCCATATCTAAAGCTACGGTTTTAGTTTGGTTAGAAGTAGCTTAAAAGTACAGATATGCCATACAAGAATTACCTTCATGTGATTAGTCAATAACACAAACATTGTAGCTAAATAGGCACATTTGAAGTGACACAATAAGTAACTTCTCTAGCATCAATTAGTTCTTCAGTTGAAGTCAGAGTCATTCAAAAGTAGAAGAGCCAAGAGAACATTTGAAGGTGAAAGTAAAGAAGAAATGAGGAAGAGAACAAAAAAAGAAGCAAAATTAAAAGCATGAAAAAAATCAGCATAAAGTTATAGAAAGTTGAGTACTGGTGTAATTGTATTTATGTCACCAGTTAGTCAGAGTAGATGCTTTGTTACACTAAAACCAGAACCTTAATGCTTGTTTTTGTAAGAAGATAGATCTGATGATGTTTAGCATTTTTCCAAATTAAATATGTATACTGTTTACCTTACCATATTCTTTCTATAACCTCTTTCAATTTTTGTAACAGTAAATTAGCACAGACGCTGGTAACAGAAGGGAGCTCTCCAAAAAAAAAATGAAGACATCTGTCTTTTTGAAGAGGGACAGAGAGCCTGCAAGAGAAATGAAACAAAAATAAAGATTTCCTTCTGCAGGAATAACAGAACACGAGGCTACAGTAATTTTGACTCAATATATTTAATTAGATGCTGGATTATTGGTGCATCAATAGTTTTAAGAGAAAAACTGAGATGTCACAAACACACACACACACACACACACACACACACACTGTCCGGGAAAGAAGAAATATTTTAATACACAGGTGGAAATTCTCAGCAAATTTGGCAATTATGAATGATTTCAATATAAGTAGAATGGAAATTAAAAGCTAAATATCCATGGTGCTAAACTAATTCTGATAAAGTAATATACATACAATCACACACACAAACACACACACACACACAGTCACACACACCAAGTTGTTGGACAGTGATAAAATAGCAACTCAGAAAAATGTGCATGATATTGGATGTGCCACAAAAGAAATGTAGCATTTCCTTCTGTGATTAAATAAAAATCATTTTTAGGAATAAGATTTTATGAAAAGTTATTGTATTAGAATATGCCTCCTAGAGTATATTAGAGTTCAGAAAACTCTAAGAAAGAAAATAGTTTGAAAATCAGTTAGTCTATATTTTGGACATGAAAAATGTATCTATTCAGAAGACTGAAATTTCCTCATCTAGCAATCTCTTAAATATCTTGAAAGATGATACTTAAATGTTAATATTTAAACATAATAAGGGGTGCATGCATTATTACTGCAACATTTTTCACATATGTGCATATCACAATGTGATTATATGATTACTATAGCATCCTATCTTTATGTTTGAGATCAATTAAACATCTTTTGCAATGCTGACTTTGAACAAGAAAGTTTCCAATTACATCACAATGCATCTTTCTTTTGGTGTAAATATTTAACTTGGTGGATTTCCTAATCTGTTTTTTTTTTTTATTGTTGTTGTTGTTTTGATTTGTAGTCCTGAACATTGAAATGACCTCCATGGGATCCACCTACTGTTCTCCCTAACTAGAAATTTGGAAAGAGTAAAGACGCTGAAAATCTTCGTTACAGATGCTTTCTTTTCTCCAGGTAACACAAACTCATGCACAATTTCTACATTCCAAGCTTTTCAACCCAACCCTCTCAAAATGAAAGAATAATTGATGGCATTTTCTTTAAACACAAATTAATGTCTTTGAGCAAGTGAATAGACTGTTCACAGCAAGGATATGTTCTTAGCTTATGAAAAAGAAATGAATCACAGCTTCTAACATTATTCACATTTTTCCCAACTCTATCCTCAGTGCTTGGTCCAATCTATATTATCTCTTACCTTTGCCCATTAACATCAATAGAATTTCTTTTTATTGGTCTCTTGATACTCTCTGGTGCGTTATGCATAATGTTGTTTAAATTTAATTGAGCTGTAAGTTTCAATTTAATTATGAGATACAGTATACCTTCAGCATTTTTTCCTTCTATGATTACTGTAACATTTTTTTTGTAACCTTTTTACAATTCTTCATCTATTAAACACATGGTAGACTATTTTTTAATAGAAAGCCTAATTAGAATATATTATGATGATCTTATTATTTTTATACTTCTCTAAATATGAAGACTCTAAATACTGGACTTTAGTGAACTAAGTTTTACATGAAAATCTGTGGCTTACAAAGAATAGAAATACATTTAATCACAATGAAACTCTCATTCTCCAATCATGTCTATTTTCCCACCATAATTTTAATTATATTTTAAAGGTTGATTCCTGCTCACATAGGGAATATCTTGGTCTGAGAGCTAACAAATGGGTTAAGTCACAATTCCCCACTGTGACAGCTTTTCAGTCAATTACAGTGCAGTCAAAATTCTGAAATTTTCATCTTACTTTGAATAGTGACTATCCAGGCATTCAAAAAGGATTATCAACTTAAATTTAACCTTCAGAAAAGACTTTGGAAACAAAAATGTCTTCTCACGCTTTTGATGTCTTCTCATACTAGACCATAATTCTTAATGTAAATTACTTCTTATACTCTGTCTGTTTAACTGAGTTTGAGGCAACCAACATTGCAAATTATTCTTTACCTGTTACTTTCATGTCAGTCCCCGATAAAATAAGCTATCCTCTAATTTTTGTAGAAAGCAGAATTTATAGTAAATTGGGCCTTACTGAACAAAATATGACTAAAACTTGTGAGAACAATACTTAAGTCCTTGGTATTGAGCTGGGAGATAGCTCATTAGTTTAATCACCTGCCTGGAAAGTTCAAAGACTCAAGTTTGATCCCCAGTACCACATCCTGTGATGGCCTTAAAACCCTGAAACTGTATGTGGTGTTGTACTCCTGTAATTTCAGGACTGGAGAGGCTGAGACAGGAGGATCACTAGGAGTCCAAGGTGCAAAGCTAGACCTGGTACAAATGAACAAATAAGATTAAAAAACTGAAGACCTTGATGTCCTCAGTTGAGTTTTCAAAATACCTCAGAAAGGGACTCGGTTAGACACAGAATTCATCAAAGCACAGCTATAACACAGAGAGAAACCCAATATATGGAAGAGGATAGGGCAGAGCCCAAATGTTTTGGTTAGTTTTCTCATTGCTGAGACAAAACAACTAACATATGAAGTCAGAAAAGGAAAGGTGTCTTTGGCTCATGGTTTTTCAGCCCATAATTCATTGGCTCTATGGAAGGGTGGGACAGCAAATGGCATCGCAGAGGAGAAACAGTTCATTCAACTGCAGCAAAGCAATGAAGTACCAAGCAGCAAGCCATAAGTTACTGCAAAAGTCCCCTGCTTGTGGGTTATTTTTCCATCCAGACTATCTGCCTGTAGGGTAAGTAGCACTCCTATCGAGGGAGGGCCTCTCCATTAGCCAGTCCTGAAGCAATGACAAACCAATCAGTGGACTAATTTAGTAACCACACATGTGTAATTCCGCCATTACATACTCTAGATCTAACTATAGCTCAGAAGCCCCACCTATGACAACATGAGGCTTTAGGAAGATAGACATGTAGACTCACGACATAGTAACCCTAAGCAACGAGGAAGTCTGTAAAGTTAAGCCATCACCTGCATAATAGCAATGAAGCTCTCTCTCCTTGTAGTGTCCCACATGAATTCAAGAAAATCCCAGGTGTTTCTGGAGTTTCTACTGACTTTATTGATGCATACAGAGTGATGAGATAACATTTAAAATATCTTTTGTCAGGTAGTTTCCATTTAACTAGACTGTGTCCTGACAAACTTATTAACATAGGTAGTTAACCATGAAAATGTAAGTATATTGGGAAAAAGATGAGAAAGCTACCAACAGTATACACCTGCCTTTTCTTATTTTTAAGTAGTTACTCTCATAATTAACAGTGTTGCATAGCAACATCTACAACATATGAAAACTTGTTTAAAAGGCAAATGTATTGATTCAACTGTAGCTATGGTAAATCAAAAACTCTGATTTACTGAAGAAAAACTTAGACTTTTCCAAGTGCCTCTGATGGAAACAAAGTGTAGGCAAGATATCTATCTAGTATAATTTTAGTAAATCCATAGCCAAGACAATGTCTTTCTTTCAAAGAACATTTACTTTACCAACTACACTCCCATCATGTAAATAAAAGACAACTGGTTCTAAAGAAAGGGATGTTGAGCGTAGAAGGAAGGAAAAGCCTATGTCAGTATTCAATCTATTTTTAAAAACACATATTTAACATAGAGCCAATAGGGTTACACTATGTAAATCAGATTCATAGTAATCCTCCTGTTTTCAGCCTCCCAAGCACTGGGACTGCAGGTATGCATGACCATCCCAGTCTCAGTCAACTTTTCAGCATGCCCAGGGATCGGGACTGGCACGGCACACCGGGAATTCAACCCCAGCCACTGAGCTCTGTGTAAGCAGGCACTTTAGTCCACTGAGTTATCTGGCTAGCGCAGTGTTGAAACTTTAACATGACCCTAAGACCCCTTGAAGGCAAATTAGCTATAGATGTACTAACAAGAAAACCTCAATGACAAAATAACTATTACAAATGTTCAACAATATATAAAATAGACAAAAAGATATGCTATTACCTTTGTCTTGTTATAACAATTAAATTCAGGTAGATAGGAAAAAATAGAATCAGCAAAATTGTTAACAATCCAGAAAAAAAGTCATAATATCTTTTCCATCAGGCAAATATTCTTTACATACATATTTATGTTTTACATATATATATATACATATATGTTAGCAGATTATAAATATATCACACATATACATATGTAGGTATAAGTTGAACTTTATCAAATTTATAAGCACAATACTTAAGAATTACTTTTTAAAAGCTTAAAACAATCTATATTGTGGAGATTTTTATTTTGTAAGTAACTGATGAAGGGCAAATATCAAAACACAATGAAATTTTATAGCACAGTAAGAGAAGGCAAAGAGCCAGTGAAAAACAGAGGGGGAAATATTGAACAGCTATATTACTGAAAAAGACATATGGATTGTGAGTCAGTACATGAAATGATTCTCAACACTGTTAGACATTAGGGAAATGCAAATTAAAACCATTGCCTGACAACTAGAGTTGGTTAAAATTAAAGATTGAAAATATGGAAGTGTCGGAAAAGATGCTGAGCAAGTGAAACTTGCAGGTGGGAAAATGTAAGACAATACAGTCTTCCCAGAAAATGGCTTGTCAGATTCTTATGTAGTCAAACACACAATTCAATAAATCTACCTGTAGGTACATGTTATGGGTTCAGGGAAAGGGAGAACATTAACATTTAGTTCATGATATTTTACCCTTGGGCTACCAAATCCATGTCCCAGCTTCCAAGTTGCAAAATGTATTGATTCTTATCCCAACATGATGTCTAGAAGAGACTCATTGTGCCATCACATCTTACCTCTAAAGTATAAGGTCTCACTTAACTACGACCTCAATCAGATACAAATGAAACCTCAGGTGGGATTCATTCTGCAGCCTAATTCCTAAGTGTGAGCCTGAGAAAGGATCAAGTCATGTGTTTCTAAAACACAGTTGTGAAATTTCCACAGGATAGACTTTAGCATTCCAAAAGAGAGAAGAAAGGGGAAATAAAGACCAATAAGTCCAAACCTCAACTGGAAAAAATAATGTTAAATTTTAAGGCTTGTGAATCATCTTCTTGGGGAAGCTGTTCTGCATCCTAGATTCCCTGTAGTTGTGACTTTGACCATGGGAACATACGCAAAAGTGAGCACCTCATTGAAAGATTTATGTTTCATGGAAAAAAAAAATGCAGGAACTTTTCTGATACAAAGCTCCCTAATCATTTTAATTCAATAGAAAGTAAAAATATTATGTGTAGGATTCACAGAGATGAATGTTTTAACCTAACATATGGTAATATGAATATGATATGAATATTTGTAGTGTTTTCAAATTCATATGTTTTTGATGTAGGAGGCTAAGTTAGAAAGATTATGGGCAGTCAGATAGGGCTGGCCCCTGGAAGGAGCCAGTGAAGAAGAAAAGATGCCTTGCAGTTGTGGGGGTGATCCAGAACTATTCCGTAGGCCAGGCTGCAAGACAAAGATGAAATAAATGCACCCCCATACTTGCCTAACGTAAACATTAGAGAATGATATTCTAAGTACATCTATATCATCTTGAGAAGACAGTAAGAGTCACTTCAAACCGCTACAGGAAAAACCCCTGTTACATAGTCATGCCCACTTGCTCTGTGAATTGCTTCCCCATTTGATCCTAATTTATTCAATTTTACCTGGGCCCACCTCATGCCTCCTTTGTCATTTCCCTTTTCCCCCACTTTGGATCCACATTGTGCTATAGATTTGCTCTGTAAAATACCTAGATAAAACAAGGTCTTTGGCAATTCATTTGAGACTACTTTTATCTTTCTCTTGAACAGAAATGTTTTCTCCCCATAACAAACATACTATGCTCTTAATCTCCTAAAATTCATTCTTTAATTTTTAGAAAATATGTACTTCTACCAGATATCTAGCACATTAGGATTTTATTTTCCCTATAGCAATGCCACCCAGCCTTTTTTTCTTATTTTTAGAAATTATATTAAAGGAGAATTAATCACCATGAAAATGCAATATAATGTACAATTCACACAAAAATTGAATAACAAAAATTAGAGATCAAGTTGTCAGAAATGTATAATTTGTTTTTATGGATATGCCTAATGATTCTAGGAATGCCCCATGGCTATAAGGTGTTAATGAAATGTGGGATATCATCACTATGTTAAAAGACATTTGCACTTCATACTCTAAGTGGTGAATTTCTTAATTCTGATATTTTAATGAACATTCATTATGATATATAAGTTAAATAGACTTAAGCATGTTAAGAAGATCTGTCAATATCTCAATCTACTAAGTTACCCTTTAGATCACTTAAATGAAACAAATCTTGTTTAATTTTTTTAATATAACTAATATGCTGAGTTGTAAGTCTATTTTCATTAATTGCAATCATAGTTTTGTACTGTTTCTGAGATTGCCTGCAAAAATACTAAATAAATAAATTTGTTTGTTTAACTATTTAGAACATACTCGAGGCCCATACCCAGGGAGGTATGTGAGTGCATTTGTTTCATCTTTGGTCTTGAGGTGTGGCCCACAGAGGGGAGGGCCTGTCCCTCCCACAGTTATAAGGTATCTGCTCATCCATACTGAGCCTTTCAAGGGCCTACCCTATCTGACTGTCTATAATATCTCTACCTAACTCAGCTTCCTTCAATACCACCTTTGAAGCCCCTTTAAGTAGGGACCCCAGCACATTTCTTATACAAGTTAATTTTCCTCTAGTTTCTAAACCAATCTTCCCATCTGGCATGATGAAGTTGGACATCTTTGGGGTGTGTTGTTTTTCATAAACAAACTACTCATACACGATGACTATTAATCATCCAAATCTCAGGGGAACTTTTTTTTTTTTTTTTTTTTTTTTTTTTTTTTTTTTTTTTTTTTTTTTTTTTTTTTTTTTTTTTTTTTTTTTTTTTTTTGTCTTTTTGGGACAGGGTCTTGCCATGCAGTTGAGGCTGGCCTTGAGCTCACTTTTGTAGCCCAGGCTGGTCTCGAACTCGCACCAATCCTCCTGCCTCAGCCTCCCGAGTGCTGGGATTACAGGCGTGAGCCACCACGCCCGGCTCAGAGGAACTTTTAAAAAAATATTCAAGCTTCTATGAACACAGCAAAAAATTATGCAAGTATTAATATTGACTGAAATCTAGTCTACATTTTTCAGACCTCTTTTATTTTAAATCAAAAAACTTTATGCAAATCACAAAAGTCTGTACTGTATTTTTTCTACATCATTGCTAGTTTTTTTGTCATTTATTACATGTTCGCCCCACCTATATATTCTATACCAGATTTATTCTGCCACGACATTCATGGAAGGTACAGAGCTCTCAGAATGCTTTATATATGAAAGTTCTCTTACACACAGAGGCAAAAGACACTAAAATATGTTTGTAGAATTGAATTGAGATATCCAGCGAAGGTTACCTGATGAACAATGCACCTACTAAAACTCATTTGAACAGTATCGTCTTGCCATTAAACTTGATAAATAATTTTATTTTATTTTACTGACATTCTAAGGTAAGAGTAGCTACAGAATGTCAATACAATAAAATTATTTATCAAGTTTAATGGTAAGACGATACTGTTCAATGTTTTAAAATCAATGGACTTAAAGATTTAAGTATTCTATTTTAGGTATTCATGTGTTTAAATGTATGAATATAAAATTCCCATGACACTTCGGCCAGGAATTTATGAAAAGTAAACAGATATTTGTGCAGTATGAAGGACTGAACTCAGGAGCTTGCACTTGGCAGGCAAGCACTTAATCAACTGAGCTATCACCCTGGCCCAAAATAAATAGATTTTAATGGCGAGGTATGTTTATCTTTATCTTCAAAGCATAAGCATTTGACAGATAACTGGAAGAATTATATTCGCACAGAAAAATCATTTATCTCAGTACTGTAATGTGCCTAATTTCACTGATGATCAAGGAAAGGTCATCAATTTTAATGATTAAGCTTTGAATTTTAAACCAGGATCAACAATGGATGAACTTTTACTGTAAAGATTAATAAAGAGATTAATGCATGTAAGGCAATTAACTATGATGTGATCCACAAATAATCAATATTCAGCAACTTAAAGAGATAGTATTTTAAAAAGCCACACTTCAAAAAAATGTGAAATGTCATTTTCTAGTCAATAGAATAAATATAACAGAACAACAGTACCTTTAAAAAGAGTCTGAAAAGGAGCAGATCCTATATTTCTTCTTTTCATTGTCTGTGGATGCTGAGAGGAGATTTATGCTATGGGGAATGCTGATGAAATGTTCTTTGGTTGCACAGAAAGATTAATTTCAAGTTGCGAGATAACCATCGTTCCCAATAGGCAAGACAGATAGATCAATGGGGAATCATAGAGAAGTTAATATTTGAGTCTCAGGCACCAGTTTGCATCAGGCTAAGTGCCCTGCATTCTGACTTAGGGATAAGAATTGACAGGGTGTTGTGCAGGGACATAGCTGGATTATCCTCCTAGAACATTGTGAAGTACTCTTCTCAGTGCTTCTGAATGTGAGAACCAGTCTGCAGCGCTTTAAAGTATCTGTATGCCTGGAATCCACTACCAGAGAGATTCAATTATACTTGTGTGATACAAACATTAAAATGATTTTCTTGTTACTTGGCTGGTTTTGTGGTGTATATTCCTGGTATTTCTACAGATAATCAGATTGTCGGTCACTGCTCAGTAGTGTCTGCAGGTTATCTAGGAATTTCGTGGAAGTTCAGAAGGTTGGAGGCCAGTCTGAGACTGCTTTTCCACTGAGGAAGTGTGGGCTCAGAGGGCACATTTTAGGTCAGGAGAACTTATCCTTATTCAGACATTAGAGAGAAAAGACAAGTCTGTATCATTCTCAGACAAGCTGTTCTGATAAGAACAAGCCTCACAGTTAGGATAACACAGGAAATGGAAAAATAAATTGGCTTTAGGGTATTAATGGGTCTGCTCTGAGTAAATTTAATATTAAACTCCACATTAATGTTTCTCTTTTAAAACATCCTGATTCCTTTATGGCATGTATTTATTCCTGTATAGATTCAGTAAGTAGTAGTGTATCAAGCTTCATTTTCTGAAATTTGTCATTTCTTTTGAAACCATATATGGCTTCTTGAAAATGCTAATATTTTATCTCATGCCTAATATTCTGCTCTGTAAATTATGCTTTTACCTCAAAAATATAATTTTATATAACTTTAAATGAATATTACGTGAAAAGACTTTACCTCCCATTGGACTTGTGACATGGTAAGTGCTTTAGCAATAACCATTACCAGATTCATTCCAACAAAGTCATACTGTTGTAGGCGGCTGAGTTGGATAGAAATATTGCAAGCAATCAGACAGGGCTAGACTCTCAGAAGAGCCAGTATGGACTAAAATGTATCTTACAACTACGAGAAACACAAGCACTTCCCTCTGTACGCCAGATATCAAGACAATAAAGAAGCAAGCGAGCACACATACATCCTTAGGAACAGATGTCAGGAATTGATTCCAGAAGAGTAGCAATCACTTTGAAAAAACCAGGAATAGTCACAAAACTAAACTCCTACAGAAAGAACCCCTGCTCAGTGTTCATGCCCACTTGCAAGGTGACTCACTTCCCCATTTGATCCTGATGTAATCAATTTACCCAAGCAATTATATGTGTAATTTTATTGGCTGACCACAGTTTTGTCCCACTTTAGGAGTTTCAGTATTCCCACCTCGGACCTTCCTTGTGTCTTGATTGTGCTATATAAAAATCTCCGGAAAAGGCAGGTTTCCTTGGCAACCCACTCAGGTCTCCTTCTGTGCCTCTGTGGAACAGCGGCTTTTTTTTTTTGCCTCAATAAATATAAGCAATTTTGGAAGAACTATATGAAGACAAAGCTGTATGAGGCAAGATATGAACAATTATGAGCAATGGGCAATGACATCAAGATTTGGACCATAAAAATCTGCTATCTAAGCAAGTCTCAATCCAGAGTTCCTGAAAGAAAAGAAAACTCCTATACTCTGTCCAGTGATTTCAGTGGGAATCTCTGAATGATCCAGCGGAAAATTGATCTCAGGTAGATGACCTCCAAATGATGCAGGGATGCAAATTATATAGAGGAAAAATGCAACTCTTGACCTGAATGATACCTGGGATGAGTTTATGTTCTCTAAAACCGAAGAATGAGTTTTAGGAACAAAGCGAGGTTAGGACTACCCAATCCCAACAGGAAGAGACCCTGTCCCATATTCACGCACAATTGCTGTGGCTCACTTCCCCATATGGTACAGGATTTAATCAACTGTACATGAGCAATGGTGCTTGGAATCTCATTGATTGATCGTAGCTTTGTCCCACCTCATGCCCAAATAAGCAAGTTCCCATATCCTCCACCACCTTAGACCCACCCTAGAAGAGAGAGTTTCCCAGGGACCACCCGTTTGGTCCCTACCTCCTGTTCCTTTTTCAGACAGGAGCTTTCTTTCCTCCGAATAAATATACTTGGCTCATAAAAATAAATGAATATATATGTATATGTATGTATATATATATATATATATATATGTATATGTATATATATATTCTGCTCTGAAGCTCTATTATTCCTAAAATTTATTCTTTGATTTTAGAGAACAGGAATTCGTCCTAGGGAGCTTTCAGATTGGGAATTTCTTTCTCCCCTATCAGGAGGAGCCAATGACAAATACGTGATGCTCTGTACTTCTTAGAGCCTCCTAATTAAAGAAGTACGGTCCATAAATAAAAGATCAAGCAACTTAATTCAAAATAACCATCAAAGCTATTTTTAACATGAAAACTCAGCACAGTTTTGCAGGATATCTTTACGGAAAATAATAAGATGTGGATTACACTTTGGTTACCCGGCCATGATGTTTTGCTCTCAAAAAGTTTAAAGTGTTTTGCTTTATTAGAAGACTAATAATACCTACATAATAGCAAAAGATTTAAAGGTGTCATTTATCTATGATAACATACAAGAAAGCTTTTGTATTTGGCAAGTGGGCTGCTTGTAAGTGGCGCATTGGAGCCAAGTTTACTTTATATGTACTAACTTTCTTATTGTTGGAAGTAGAAGAAATAATAGCAGCACTCTTGGGATTCTTTAAGGTCAAATAAATTAGCATCCATAATGGATATAGAATTGTGACTGGTACATAATAAAGACTATACAAATTTTTATTATTAATCATTATTATCAAGTTAAAATAATAAATAATGAATGGAAAGTCTTATTTCAATTCATTTCTACCTTCATATAACCTCTCAATTTTAGTAACATACTACATCTTGAAATGTATTTTCTTGAAAACACTTAAAAACTAATACTCCTGAATAACATTAAAATAATATTTCTCTATGATATGATGTTTCTATGTTGAAACTGACTTTTCATAAAAATAACATAAAAGCACATGCTGAGTGATTGGCCAAATAAGGGCTGGTAGGATAAAACACAGATACATAAGATGTAAAGTTGAATGAATTAGGGAAAACTCAGAAAAATTAATAAGTAATACAAAAGTAAAGCCAAAATAAATAAGGAAATGTTTTAGAAAGATTAGAGCATTATTATTTGCTTAGTAGGCTCAGCAATACAGAATGCAAGCAGATGGTTATACTATTTGGCATAGTAGAAAAAAATAAGGAAATCTAGATAATTTATCCATGCTGATCCTGCCCTTGATGACACTTTAAAAGCCAATGACAATTTTTCCTAATGTACATTCTTGGGTAATTTGCAATAGAACAATTTGGTTCTTTAGTTTTAAGACTAATATTTTATCCTTATTCTCTCTGGGTCAAGTGTAGTGTGGCAGATGAGCTAAGCTCATGACAAGCCACACTCTCAAAAAGTGGAAAAAGTAGCAGGCTATCTTGCAAAATGCATTAGCTTCTGAAATGCCAAAGGTAAACTGGGTGAACATCTCAGAAAACAAGAGTATTTTAACATTAGATAGAACTATTAAAAATAAAAGATAAACAGTGAGGGAACTCATCCCATGTTTTAAAAAAATATACATTACAAATGAAGAAATCTATACTTTCATCCATGCTCAAATTTGAAGTGTTAACGTTTTCAGATAATGTTTTGCTCAGATGCCATAAAATGTGTTTTTGTGCTTTTTGGGGAAGGGTCTACAGGGTGTTCAGGGTCCCACTACTACATAGAACTCATACTGATCCACCTATTTACAGACTCCCAAGAGCTGGTACTACAGGCATACACCACTACATCCAGTCTCAACTGCCAACTCAGCAGGCTCTCGGATCCAGACCCTGGGCCCTGAACCTGCTTACAGGGACTTTAAAGTAAATTCTGTCTAGGAGATAGTTTCAATTATCTGGTTTTAAGAAAATACAGTGATTAATTTTGGGTGTCAACTTTACTGGTATGAGGAGTATCTAGACAGCATAATATTAATTCTGTGTGCTTTCAAAATATTAACATTTCTGTTTATAGAGGAGAAAAGAAAATTGCCCTCACTGATGTTGGTGGGCATACTTCCATCTATTGAGACCAAAATAGGACATAATGGTGTAGAAAGAGCACATTCTCATTCTCCTTGAGCTTGGATACCCACCATTTCCAGATCTCAGACATTATGAGTTCTGGTTCTCAGATCTTTGGGTCTAGGACAATAGATATGCCATGCTTAGGCATTCAGACTAGATTACATGGCTATTTTCCAAGCATCTCTCTCTCTCTCTCCATATATATATATATATATATATATATATATATATATATATATATTATGCTGCTAAAGATATATGAATGGATAAGGATAATATCACAATCCACCATAGCTTGCCCTCTTGGTCACCTGTCCATTTTATGTGCACACAAAGTAAACACCTCTTTCCCCAAAAAAGACCCTCAGAATGTTCCAACGAATCATCTCATTCAACACAAATCTAAGGTCTTATGGTCTTATGCATGATAATTTTATTTATAATAGGTTACATTTGATTGCTACTTCATTCTAATAACCTAAATCAGCAAACACATGTCACTGAAACTGTACAGTTTTCAAAACAAAGGGATAAAAGAGTTCATGTTTAAAATGAAGTTCAAAGCTAAAACCTTTGCCTTTGATTATATATTATGCTTGCATTTCATATCTATGATGATTTAAAAATTAAATGATTCACATAGATGACTAAGAATTTATCAAGTTTCTATTTACTAAAATGAAAATGTTTTGCAATTATAAAGTATATACATTGTGCCACACAAACAGATGCACTGTAGAAACAGGAAAATATTTAGCTTCAGATTAGATGAATTTGTCCCCAGTAAAGAACTGTTAAAATCTCTCACTGCAATAGCAGCTGCCTGAACCATTAATACTGCTAGCAGCTTAATGGCGAAGGTGCCTTACAAGTGTGATTCTGGTGGGAGCACCTGTGCAGGTTATTCTACCCTGGACAACCACTACTAAATATAATCTGCACATTTCTGAATGTAAACTGAATGCAGAATGCAATGAAACAGCACATTCAATTATATAAAATTAGCATCTGAGTATGTGTAATCATGGTGTTTGGACCAGAGTTATTAAGCTGTCCTTTGTAGTTCCGTGACAAGGATTGAAAATGATCCCACAGAATAATGTAAGAGGCTTTGCAAATGTGTGGTGGCATCCATTATAGCGTTTGGATGCTGACACTGGAGTTTTATACAGTATTTCCACATATGCAAAGCAGAAAGAAAAAAATACGTTCCGTTTTTTCCAACGAATTATCTGGTCATTTTAAACTTTGTCATGGGAAGGTTTTATTTTAATAGAAATTTCAGAATTAGAAGAGTGGAAGCAGGATGAGTGATCAGTGTTACATAAAATTCGCCTTACCTGCATCATGCACAATACTGACAATGTACAACAGCAATAGAACTAAAAGCACTCCCAGAATTCTAAAGTTAGAACAGCTACAGCCTTCATCAGTTCTTTGCACTTCTAAAGTCAGGCATTTGAGTGTTTCTGGAGGAACACCATGATAAGCAGGTCTTGAGACCAGCCAGCATGACTTGTTTTGCAGGCGCAAGAAATATCTTTAATAGCTTCTTCATTTCTGTGATGTTGCTGTAATATCTGCCTGTAGATTACACTTAGGTCTAGGGCCTTCCTAAAACAGCTCAAAGAATCTCCTTCTACACCTCTGGAGGCGAAAGAGTCATCTTTAAGCCAAACTCCTGAGCAAACTTGACATCCGCACATCCACACTCTTTGTCTGCAAAATTAACTTCCTCACAATATATTGCAAGTTACAAGAGTAGAAACAACTGAGCAGATACTATTAGAGGTAGAAGGGCCTCTGGATTTAAACAAAATTCTATTGAATACTCTCTCCCACTTACTAGCTGTAGCTTTCTTATTTTCTCTACCCTCAAAATCAGATCTAACCACTGTGTGAGTTGTTCTCTGTGTCCCTCTCCACCACTTTCCTCCTCTGTGCTTGTCCTATATGAATCAGTTCAGTGAGCTCCTTTGCCAGTTGAGTAGATTTAGTTAAACTCTTGGAGATGAAGAAGTAAAAGGAAAAGAAGTCATGGTAAATGAAGGATGGATGCGTATCACCCTGTTCTACTCCACAGTAGCAGTTTGCCTTTGGCTTTCCCAGTGACTCTCTCCCTTTGCTTCTCAAGGCGTAGGCATGGCAGCATTCCACACATCCCTTATTAACTTCGAGTTATCCACTATCCCTTGAGGAATCTACTGGTCCTTTGAATTAATCTGTTTATTAATTAATTGAATAATCTTAATTTGATTGTGACATCTGCTTTCTTTGAAGATGCTAATTGACACAGAAGCACAGTTCTCCCTAGATTTAAAATTTAAAAAATTGTGTTTTTAGGTATATTTGTGGTAGATAATTCTTTGCATGTTGACTCAGAGAACCATATATTCAGGACATAAGATTGGAGTTGGGGTTGGTATCCAGAACATGAGGAGCACTCCATGAAAGGGGAGTGAAGAATCAAAGTCACAAGAGGTGAGAAAGGATGATATATAGAAATTAAAATACCTTTGTGATTTACAAAGTGCGTAGCAGGAAAGTGGCAGAAATATAAAAGATTCACTATGTTGAGAAAGAAACACTAGCAAGTTTGAAACTTATTCTGTAAGCAACAGAAATTCATAGAAGATTTTTTAACAGGGACAAAAGAGAAAAGAAACACTTTACATAGAATACTTCTGATGACTGAGGAGACAATTTAATAGAAAAGAAGTGTTATTAGGAAAAGTAAATCACTGTAATGAATAGGCCTCATTTTCAGTGGCTGAGACACTGTAAAATTTTCTTCCTTCCTTATGCTGCAGAGCAGACGGAAGGAGTTCCTTCTAAAATTGGGAAGAGGAGCGACTGTCATGCTCAGAGACGCAGACCAACAGAAGTCGGCCATCAACATGGAACAGTCAGTGACAGGATGATGATCACTTTTCCTCCAAAGGGCAGCAGTGGTTGAAGGCAAAAGGAGACACGTGGTCATTTTTTCAAGGGTGGGAAATAGCGTGCTCATGCATGCTTACAGACAGCTAGTCATGCTCCAGATTTGATCCGAGAGACGGCTGGAAATTGAATTGTCTGCCTGGACAGTTCTGTCCTATGCACAACTTGATTACCATGGAAGAAAAAAAAAAAGTACAGACTATCTTGAAAAACTACCAGACTATTCCATCTCCTCCCTTTTTGACAATGATTCCCACTGAGAACAAAGTGAGCCTTAGAAGCTCCCTGTCCTTTTGGTGCCTCTAGTTGAATTTCTTGTCTGTTTTGTTAATAAAATTATTCTCACTGATCTTTAGGACTCATGCAATTCCCAATACCTGCTACCTCCTCTTACAAATATAATAAAACTCCGTGGAAAATCTAACTTAAAGTAACTGCCACAAGAACAGCAGACAAACGATGTTCTGCTTTTAGTGTTCTTATTTCAAAGTTCAGCAATGTAACAAACCTAAAATTGTTTTTACAGATGTAAAATATTATATTAATGCCACCACATTATTCTCATACAGGTCTCACTTTGTAGGATGTTTTTCTTCATGTGTAGCTGAACTCTGCAATGTGAATTTCTCAGTGGGATAAACCATCAACAATTAATATGTTACTCTGCTGAATAGAATGAATGTTTTCTCAAAAACAATTGATCTGGATCAGCAGAAAACAAAACTAATGAGAAACTATACCAAAAAGAATTTGGAGAAAGTAATCTAATAATTTATATTTAAAGCATAAAGTGTCCTTTTGATTTTCTTTTTTTTTACATTTTCAAATTCTATGAGCCTTATAGACAAGAGATAATAACTTTTATCTGTCCTTGCTATCTGCAGGCTGTCAAGCCTCTCCATGTAGGAAGATTTTCTGCCAACTCATTCTTCCAAATACTTGGCATAGTTTTATCAATTCTGCGACTGTGCTTCATAATGATTCTCTTTTTCTCACTCTGAACCAGTGTGTGTAGTAGAATCTTCCAACTACTGTCCTCCTGCAAACTCAATAACTTTGTCTTCCTATATTCCTTTCCCTTATAATTTATTTACTGGAAATAGGGAAGGCTCTGCCGCTAAGACTTTTAGTTAAAAGAGCGCATGCTTACAAAAATTATTGCCTCAGTCCTGCAGCATCTCTGCTGTCTCCTGAACTTCGTGCCACAATCTTTCTACTTTTGTTTGCTTTTTTTACTGCAAATTAGAAAATGTGATAAAAACAATCTGCTTTATGATTCTGCAATGGAATATGGACTAGCAGTCAACCGCCTGCTATAGATGGCTGTTGCTCTTTAAAGAAGATAAATATCACTTTGGTATACTTGGAAGACTTCTATATATTACAACGTGTTTAAAATCGTTATTCAAAACAGCACAATATAAGCCATATCTGTGAACGTGAAAGAGTTATTGAATAAATCAGGAGCTGAAATTATTAAGATGAGGTCTATTACACAAGCTTAATATCTTATTGGAAGTCCTTTGCATTTAATTAATCTAATTTTAAATGATCTTGAATTTTCATTCTATCAAATTCTCTGTGCTTTCTACTTGGCCACACTTTGCTGATCTATAGATCGTTTGTTTTATGTTCCAGAAAATAATGGTACTGCCACATATTTTTTAAAGGTATATGTAATAGCATGTTTATAATAAAAGCTACGTTTGTTTATACACGTATTAATGCAAAGAATTGTGGTTTAAGAAATACCAGAATGTGAAAAGTGGCTTTATTTGTCCTCTAGAAAGAAAAATAACTTTGATATTGGTTTTATATGTTTCCCTAAACCGAGTAGACTTTACTTCTATACCAAAACATATACTTCTTATTTTGCAATATTAGAAATATGCTTTAGCTCAATTATAAGTATTTGTGGTATATTTATTATCTTGATACTTGTTTTTTATAAATTTCACTGTGCACAATGTTGCATTCCATATGTATTAAATCAAATATTTGAGAAAAATCGAGCATTTAGTCTATCTACATTTTTTCCTATTTAGCTTACCAATATTATGTTCTTATTAACACAAAGGCATAGATTTAGTTCATGAGTTCTAAATATATAATTTAGTAAGATTTATACCATTGTAAAATATAAATTTCTCCTACAAAATACATGTTTACAAATAAACATATTTCCCACCAAATACTTTATCTACATAAAAAGTTCTCCATCTCTAATATTTACTGATAATTGTTGGCTCTTGTCTTTCTTTAACCTGTGATTTTTCCTTAATTCTGCTATAAAGCTACAAATACATCCTCATGTTTTAGTTATATATTTTGTAGTATTTTAAGAAGACAAAA
Organism: Myocastor coypus; assembly: GCA_004027025.1. Classification (NCBI taxonomy): domain Eukaryota; kingdom Metazoa; phylum Chordata; class Mammalia; order Rodentia; family Myocastoridae; genus Myocastor; species Myocastor coypus. Next base: position 54,280 of record PVJA010007820.1, read on the forward strand.
CATTTCACTAAGTTAATGAGTATATTGGGAATGCTAACCTTTCATAAATGCCTTCTGAACAATTTCTTCTGTTTAAAATGACTTTTAGTTTTCAAGAAATATTTTATTCTATAACAGTATACTATTCTGGATGGCTCCGAACCCAGGATCTGGGTATCATGGTCCTACCTCAAATTGTTAATTAAGAACAAAACAAAACAAAACCAAAAGAAGACTCTCTGTGGGTGCAATTTATACCTACTGTCTAATAGTGAGTAAAGTTTTACTTACTCTTTAATATGATGGACATCCTTGAAGATACACATAAACACTCACACACACACACACACACACACACACACACACACACCATCCATGCAATCAGAAGAATGCATCTCTCCATGAAAATGTTATCTGATAATAAACTTTCGTAATATTTTCCTGCTCAAGATTAATAAACTTCTCTTGAAACTTATATCTAATTTATGTGACTTTAAGGGTCATGCTTTAATAACAATGATGAAACACGATTATTACTTCCTAATGCTGAAATTACAGTTTTTACATTGTAAATTTTTCCTGCTATGCGCCCTGTGGCACTAACATCTTTATCACTCCATGTGTTTCTAGTTTTAAAACCTTTACCCCTGCTGTTTGAAAAATATTTCTCATTTTCGTCCCCTATGGAGTACAGAAATCCCTAAAGGCAAAGCCATTAGTGATCTCTGCCTTTCCCCAAACACGTATTATGATCACCAGTGCTGTTCCCCCTGCCTCATTGGCTTTTGGTAAAGTATGTAAATGAGATGTTCAAAATACACACTTCTTGCAACTGTGCAAGTTCATACTGATTTATAAAATGGGAAGGCTATTAAAGTGACTGAAAATGTCAGCAAGATTTATGCATGGGTGACAAATTGTATTGGAAATGTTCATTTTTAACTTGCTGCCCTAGGTTTTTTTTTTTTTTTTTTTTTTTAAACAACTTAGATATTCTCTGTGATACGTTTGTTTTAAGGCTGCTTTTGCCTCCCCAAACATACTTTTGATAGTGACTTTTTGACTGGAAAAATAAACAATGTTAGTTCACAATCATGCAAATTGTATTTTATCACAGAAAGCAGTACTTGAAAGTTAAAATAAATGTCACTTTGACACCCATTTTCCTTATACATTATTAGTCCACTGTGGTTAAATAATATCCTTTTATAAGAGACAACTTGGATTGCGTGTATAGATAGTTCACAACTTAGATTATATTGAGCAAATGCCAATACAATTACCCAGTCACATCTGAAGAAAAAATTTCATTCATATTAAAAATAGGAAACAAAAGATAGGAATAACAACTGACATATATCTTTTGGGATTTATGAGCCCATCTTATACTTAGATCACTGTGTGTGTGTGTGTGTGTGTGTGTGTGTGCTGTCTGTGAATTTGTTCCACTATGTTCTAATGCTTTGTCTATGACACAAGCAGACAGTGGTACTCTTGGGTGTGGAAGTGCTCTCTAAGCAGAGGTCTGGATATTTTGTGTCTCTGGAAGTCAGCCTTTTTTTACTGGAATGAGGTGAAGGACTTGGGAAAATTACACTGGAGCCAGTTTATAAGGTGTTATAGAAAAAATAATTAATTATTCTGATGGACCTCCAAACATACACACACAATAGAAAAATCACAGGCAAATGTACATGGTGTTGCACAATTACAGAAGAATGGATTGCAGTTACCAAGCATAGTGAATGAAGAACTAACCGAATTAATTTTACAAAGAACAAATCTTCTATAAGTGTTATTATGTAGCCTGCTTAGTTCGAAAATTTTGGTGTTACAATTCTAATTCTACTTTTTATATTCAGATCAGTTTGTACCAATAATATTATTGCAACTGATTTTCCTAATTAGTTCATTAAGTTGCATAACAATTGGCTTAAAACTAACAACTCTTCTTGATGTTAAAACACAGAAGATAAAATTGATTTAAAGCCTACTTCTGATCATTCATTCTTCCACATTCATATGTCCTAGTGTTTGATGAAGTGCTCTTCAAATGCTTATGCACCTCATATGCCCCGTTTTTCATTCAAGTGCCATGGCTATGTTTTTGCTTATTAAACACGGTAAAAATATGCATCATACTGAAAAATCCAGACATTCTTCAAAGGAAAAATAGAAGTAATATAACCATCTGTGTTTTAATAAGTGGTACCAGCTTATAAATCATATAAGAATGTGAGTGTTAAAGGAGAAAAATGGGATTGCTGAGTAGGCAAAGATTTCTATGGGTGATGGTGTAAGAAGAGGAGATTAGGGGAAAACTTTTATCTTACATTGTTAATGTTGTTTCTACCTAAAACATGGCTTTACCATAATAAATTTTAAACTTGTACCACATTGTTCAAACTTCTCTAGAGGAAGTAAACAGTGCTTTATTTTGTCTTTGATTAGCCCCACAATAGTTCCCTCTAAGACTTTCAGCTTCATTTCTTATTTACTTATTTGTTTTTTATTACTTTTAATGTGACAGCTCCAAAACATGTTTGTAGTACATTTCAATATTTGATACAATGCATATTGTTGTCCCGCTACTAGTTACAAAGAGCCCAGGGTGTAGGTGTTATAATTTTTCAAATCATAATTGGCATAACCAAATTTCTTGTCATTGAAGTAAGAGATAGTAGCTGTATACATAATCCAATGTTCAATAATTGCTGTGGGTTATTGGTAAAACTGGCAATGGTACAAGCTGATGATTTAAGCCTTTTACAGCTCATCATTCTAATCTAGCTTTCCGTTTTATGCCTTGTGGTTAACCCTTTGTACTGGGTGGTTAAGGGCAAGTTTAAGCATGACCTGTATAGCAAAACATGTAACTTTTGTATCTCTCAAGGTAAGTCAAATACGCTTAGGATTTACTTTGGAACCATGTACAGTGCTTTGTAGAACTGTTGTCAGTGTCAGCCATCTGGATGAGTCAGAGCCCTTGCTTGACCAGTTTGCTCTCTGTGAAAACCTGATGGAATGTTTTCTCCTTAGGTGAGTCTCCTTTGGCACACTATGTAAATTCAGTCCCTTTCCTCTGTAGCCCCATAATGTCGTTGAACAGAAAATTTGGAAAACCATTGAGTTATCGGATGTTATAGCGCAGGTTCTCTTATGTCCTGAGTCCTCACTGACCTTGAAGGGCTCAGGCCAAAATATTGGCTATCCTTATAGCCCTTCTTTTTCTCTAATTTTTGGTCTGTAAACTTATATTCTTAACCTACCTGAAGAAAAGTTTAGTGATACTATTACTCTATAACATAGGTACTTGAGCATGACATCACTGTCTTTCTGAGTATCAAACATCTTAGACTTGACTTGGGATTGGTATTTTCTCTCAATCATTGATATTCTAACAAATTTCTATATAATGTGATAAAAGCAGTTACACATTTTTACATATTTAGAAATCTAAGTATATACAAAGTTGTAGCCTGTCGATCCTATGGCATTTTCCTAGTTTCTTACTCTCATTTAATATCCTTTTTTGTTTTCTTGTAAACCAACCATTTACTTGAGAGAGAGTATAGCACTGAAATTACACTGGAAGCTTTGTTTCAATGATTGTTGGAGCCATCAGGCTCCTCCCAGTGGCTAAGTGTTCACCATGAGGTCACTGTCATGAAACACACTTTCCTTACACATGGACATTCTCATGGAAACATTTTTACCCGAGAGGACACAAGGGAGACATTCAGGAAAGAAGAAAACAGGAGACACAAAAACATCTGGAATGATATGAAGAAAATCAGTCAATAAGAAGAGGCAAAACTCCAGTTTCCTTCATCACCCTGTATTAAAATGGTATTAGTGAAATAAGTCACTGTTGGTTGTTCAGACATTTAACTAGAAAGATTAAGATTATCAAATGCAAATCACATAGATATCTTTGAATAAACAACTGTGTGTATATAATTAAAGTGTAACTATTCGTCTTTAATTTCTATATTTATTTTGTTCAGGATCTCGATATGCAGCTCAGACTCGTATGATCTTCCTATTTCAGCCTCTTCAGCACTGAAATTATAGGCATGCACCACCATGCCAGGTTCTATAGCTGGCAAGGCTACTGGGGGTTCCGGGGCCTGCACAACATGTGGTAGCAGAGATCAAACTCAAGTCCTTGTGTTTGCAAGGCAAGCACTTAAATCACCAAGCTATCTCTGTAGCTCTAAAATACCATTTCAGAATATCACATTTGTTATATTTCACCAGCGAATAACTTCTTTCCTTTACATTGTGTTCAGACTACCTATTGCTCATCTTACAATAGGAAATTTTACCATTCTCTCTTTTTTTTTTTTTTTTTTTTTTGTGGGACCAGGGTTCGAACTCACGACCTTGCTTGCACTTGCCCAGCAGGCACTTGTGCCTCGGACCTATGTCCCCAGTCCCTTTACCATTCTCTTTGCAATTATCCCTTCCTCCAGAAGTCTTATATTAACTTATTTTCCCAGCAATAATTCTTTAATCATAGTTAAACTTACCAGATCAGAATAAATTGGTTCAGATTAAGATACATTAAATGAATGCATAATAAATGTTGAGTGCTAGGACAGACAATGAAAGCATAAAGATAAGGTGTGGTTCTGACCTGTGAGTGAGTACCATGACAGCAAAAACTGTGCTTAGGCTGCCACTTGAGAAAAAAAAGAAAGTTTAATCAGGGCCACCATTGTTTATTGAGAGTAGCAAGAATGGAAGATTCTCACTGAGATGAGAACTGTCCTTTTTAATTTTTTACAATAAGTGGTACTCTCCTGAGCAAATTGTATCATGAAGCACAGTATCTATTTTAAAAATTATTTAATGTTTTAAAATACATGAATCTCCTGTGACTCATTCCTCAATACCAGAGATACATTTCTAATTTATTCACAAACAATTCATATGAAAACAGGCCTTTTAACCAAGTTCCACCTTACCTATACCATTCTCATTTATCTTTTGACATCTCAGCCTTGATGTTATTGAACAGTAAAAGGCTGCAATGGGACCCCTGTCAAAAGACAATTTTCTTCCTTGAATGATAAGCAATGGGACATGTAAGAACAAAAAGCCAACTGATTAATGGCATGCAATTCATCTACAATTATCTTGCCCATGTTACACAGTCATTGTATAGATTGGACTAGATCATTAAATTATGTGACAGCAATCAGCCATCTAACTTTAAAAGAGGTGGGAAGAGCCAATTTAAAAACTTAATATCTCACGATGATACAGTGGCTTGTGAAAACCAGCCAATTTAGAGGAAATTACCATACGTACCAACTGGAATGATAGATGTAAGGCTTAGCTAAGCATTTGTCCCTGTGAAGATGCTGTTTGGAGGTGGTTAAAGAAGACTGTATTTTTAAAATACATGTTGATACTGGTGGTGGTTCTGAGAACTAAAGGGAAATAAAGACAACAGCAGAAAACATTTGCTGGAGTAAATTTCTGCCTCCAGTGCTTCCCACCCCCATAGACCCTTCCCAACTAAATTATCCCACTAAAGTCTCAACTCCAAACACCATATTTTTGAGGAATAAGGCTTCAACATGTCAAATTTATAGGAACATACATATTCCACCCATAACCTATCTTTAATCTTAGGGAAATCTATTTCATTTTTGTCCAGTGATGATTTTATTTATTTGTAAAATGACTATTTTTATGCACATTAACTTGAAAGTTTGATTATCAAATCTTTATATTAATTTAATGAGTGTTAGAGAATTTTATAAGCAATTTTCAGGGTTAGGAGTTAGTATTTGGTTATCATAAAGTCAGGTGAAGCTCTCCCATAATCTTCCAGAACAGTTGTGAATTTCTGTTTTCTTTTTATGATAAAGAATAATCTGATTAGCTGGCTTGATTATGTAAGTAGTGTTAGTATAGGCTTAGAAATGTGATCTCAAAAGGAATTAATTTAAATTGTTTAGATAGTTTAAGGGAAATATAGCTATGACTTTTTTAGTTCTTTATTGAAAAAAAAAAAAAAACTCTTTTACAGAACCTCAGCCTACTAAAATCAACTATTTTGTACCTGAAAGTAAATCATTATTTTTCTTAAGCTTAAAAGAATCCAGGATCAATAACAAACACTACACAACTCTCATTCACATTGAGAGACCCTGAAGGTCAGACACACTTCACTGAGTGGCATTAATGAAACTTAGCTTCTTTAAGTAAGCACTCACAAAATAGCTCTGAATTTATCAAGGAGGTTTTGAGACTCACAAACTCTCATTTATGCCTGCTGAATTATATCAGGTACATTTTTGTCTAATGAAAGTATCAGTAGCAATATTAATGCTATTATTCACAATTGATTATAAATATTATGTGCAATAATTTATTTTTAGTTTTTTGTTTTGTTTTGTTTTGTTTTTGTGTGTGTTTGGAAGATCAAACTAGGGACCTTGAGCATGTCACGCAGGTGCTTATGTCTGCCGAGCTATGGCCCAGCCCCAACTGTCAGATTTTTTCAGGGTCTGTTACACGTGTTATCTCACTTAGTTCTGAAAATAATCTTACTTATTCCACTGAGGTAGAAGACAATTTCATGGTAAAAAATGATAAAAGTAGAGTGGAGTATAAATTGAGCACAGGCAGTATATGACCACAGATGTTTTTATTTTTCCTTGTGTAATATATGGAGTTGCAAGATTTACAGAAAGTTTTCTCAGAAGAACTTCTGATTTGGGAAATTTTGATTCATGTTTCTCTTCCACTGTCCACATTCTTTCCGTTCAGTGCACCACTGACCCTGGCTATTTTGCAACAGGACCCCTGAGACTACCTTTGTGTGGGTCTTCACCAGTGAAAAGTAGACATGGAGAGTGGAGGGAGAAACACATAGCTCTCCTATAGCAGGCAGGCAGAAAGCAAACATAGGGCTGCATGGTGGTTAAAATTTAGCAAACAAAAAATAGAAGAAGCCTAGTTAAATTTGAATTTCAAATGAAAATATAATTTTTAAACATACACAAAAATTTTTTACCCATTTTTCCTCATTTGAAATTCACATTTCGCTGGTGTCCTGAATGTTATCTGAGAGCCTCACAAAAGTGACTATGAAATACATGACTATAAACCACTAAACCCAAATTAATATACCGATAAAGATTCCTCAGACGAAGAACCCTGCCTGGGTCTTCTACCACTGCAACATAACTGGACCGGGTACAAAGGGAAATGGAGACTAATTCAGAGAAGTAGGCACCTTTTGATCTGTTACAGCTAAACTATTTTACATTCCAAATAGTATGATCACATAAGCAAATAAGTGGCTACATAAGCACATTGCCAAGGTAACTACCTGTCAATACCAGCAAACCACGAAAGAAAGAACCATAAAGTGAAGCTTGGTTAGCATTGACCTTAAATTGTCTATTTCCCTACCTTTAATGTACACCCTCCATGGACTCATATGAAAGTTATGTCACCCTATATTAAGCCTTCCCAGAAAGTTCTAAGTTGCATCTAAATTCCTTCTTCTCTGAGAATTCATTGACTGTACAATATTACTTTATGTGTATCCATGTGTAATTAAAATCCAGGTTATTTACTGTTTTCACATGGGCAAATTCCTGAGACAAAGAGAACTTTTCTGATGCTATCTGTCATGTTTCTTAATGTTACCCCTAAGCCTCAAGTGGCAGAAGGAGAACAGGATTAGTATATGATTGTTGGTATGGTTGGAATGAATTCCCCAAGGGATCATGCTTTGTAAGTTCAACTTGGATATGGGAGTATTAATAGATGGTAGAACTATTTAGAGAAAGGATCTACTGTAAGGCAATTAGGTCACTGGGGAACTGACCTTGAAAGGTATTAATGCTGGCTTCAAGGAGCAAATCTCACGAGAGCAAATTGTAATACTAGTGCAAGCCTGGCCCTTGAATCCCTCTGGGAATGTATCCTGTGGTCTTTCCCTCTTTCACAGCTTTAACCATGACATCATCTATAATAAGATGCTCAGCAGAGGCCAAAGAGGATGATCACCAGGCACTGGGCTTTCAGCCTCTAACACTATGAGTCAAACAAACCTCTTTTCACGTATTCTGCTTTAGATATTTTGCTATACCAAAAGGAAATAGGTTATTACAAATTCTTGGTATTTTTGTATAATTATGCAATTATATTACTCATGAGATGGACATTCTCCTTTCGGTGTTTCAGATAGGCCCACCAATACATGACCTCAGGAAACAGGAAATATCTCAGTAGCTCTGAATAATTAAAGGAGAAAAATGTATTTATAAGCAGCCTGGGACACAATGGGTAAAAAAAAAAATGCAGAAGTGTACAGACACTAAACCAGAGTGCTGGGCACAAGTTTTACACAAAGTGGCCAGTGTTCTATGGAACTATATTTTACTAGGTGAAAAATGCTAGATGAATTTCTAGGAATAGCAATGCCTAATATTTTGTTTTAGAATCTTTTTCATGCCAGTAAGTTTAAATGGCTCTTTTATACTCAACAGTCTTTTACTCAACATCTAATACACTGAATAAGTTTGATCTAGTGATACTTTGGACAAGCTAAAGAGGACATGTGCTTCATTATGTGTCAAATGGACCAACAGAAACATAGAAAGATATGATTTCAAGGGTGAAGTAACCACCATCTTCTAAATCTGCATAGATTTGGGACTGAAGGTTGCTTACAAAGGCTGTTGATATAATCAAGGAAACTGTTTGAGACTGTGTAATATATAGATGAAATGTAAATTTCATTGCTCCACTTTATCAGCATTATTTTCTATAAAAAGAAAATTGTAAGCAAAGGGATACGAATATACTATCAAATTTGACAGCACATAATAGATGCTTATTGATTTGATGTCTATTTTCTCTCATGTATTTTAATCTTTTATCCCACTTACGTTTACTTTTATCCCTCCCCTATTAATTGATTGAAGAAGGAAGAAAGATCTTGCTAGCCCACTCCAAGCAGTTTCTACCACTCTATGCATTTTATTCCCAACCCTCTTGAATATTTCTTATTTCCTCAACATCCATTATTTACAGAATTTTCAGCTACATCATGCTTCCAGGTAAATGTAAACCATATTCCCTGTGTCCCTTTCACCAGAAGATTATAAACAAAGCATCTTTAATTTACCAATGTCCTCCTTGAGTGCCCACAGATGTTTTAGATAAGAGTCCAGCATCTTTCTGTGGGACCTTGGAACAATCTAAGACAAGACTATAAAGTAAGGATTGGCATAAGGCAACGCCTTCCAGGCCTAAAATCCTATGCTGCTGAGCCTCTGTTCTCCACAGATAAATGCTCAGTTTTCCACGGAAGGAGACAGCCATGCTTTCCTATATGTTATATTAAAGAAAAGTACACAGCAGTCTGCAGAAATCCTGGTTATTTATTAACATGGTTTCTAAGATACATTAAATTATATTTTAAACCTGAAGCTTTAAATTTCTAGAAAAAGCATATTGTGATATACAGAAGTATATATCCATATACATTGCTATTTTTAATTGAAGTAAGGCCTAGAATAACGGAGATGCATGCACAAGTTTCTCCAAAGCATTATTTAATATGCAGTGAAAAAGAAATTGAAAAAATATATTCTTAAGAGTAATTTTATATTTATTGCACTTAATTTAACAAATTATTGCAGGAAACACATAGACAGCATTTTCCCAGTAAAATTATTATACTTAAATGAACTTTTGACAATGTATTAATTACAAGGACATGACCACATTTATTCTGCTGATCCAGTAATTATACACATTAAAGAAATATTTATCCACAAACCATGCAGTGTATTTCAAAACAGCATTTATTGCCAAATTACATTTCCTGGATTTCTGTGCCCTATTTCCAGTTACTAGTAATTTTTTTTAATTTTAAGAGGAAGAGGGAAGTGATGAGAAATTAGAAAAATATTATTTAAATAAGTGCTTACTGATGTGAAAAATTGAAATGTAGACCTTGTTAATCATAGACCGCTTTTACTTTGAAAAATAATGATGAGATACCTCAATTCATATGTTTCAGATCATAAAAAGATAACCATAATCATAACACTCCTGCTTTCCTCCTAACGCTTCTTCTTTCCAGTAATGAATTAAAAACATAGCCTAGGTTTTAAGCTACAGTACAAGCATCACGCAAGATAAGAATTGGAGTAAATTAATGTAATGTGCAGCAATCTGAGAGATTTAAATATGTAGCTTATTTCAGATAGCATTAAAAACTTTCAGGAAATATTACCAACTGATGACATTACAGTTAAAAACACTCCATCCACAACAGTGCATTGAAAGAAACGTGTCTGTCTTCACTTTGGATGTTGTAAAGAATAGTTGAAGAAGGAAAGGAAGGGAGGGGCACAGCTGGGCAGAGGCCTAGTGAATTATGAGGTGATGAGCTAGGCCTTTGATTTTAACCAAAGGAGTCCTTTATTATCCAGTGAAATATTTTATTAACTTCACCAAATAATGGAAATATATCTCTCTAACATGCCATTTAAACTCTGATGTTCAATTCACCTCCCCATATCTTTGGAAGAGAACTTCTTGTATAAAACGTCCTGCACGTGTCCCTCAGAAGAAAATTTAAGCCCTTGGACAAACAGCAAAAATATATATAATCTCCTTAATTTTAAAGTTTCCATGAAAAATAACTCGGCCTCTGAAAGTTTCTTATTGAAGGTATAGACAAGATAATGTTACTAAATATTTAGTATTGGTTGAGAATAATAATATGAAAAGACAAACATAATGAAAAATATTCTTTTTAATGTTTTTTAAATTTTTTATTTATTTAGTACAGGGTTTCGCTATATAGCTTTAACTCATAATGATCTTCATGTCTGAGCCCCCTCAGTAGTAAAATTATAGGCATGCATCACCAAGCCTGATTTTGCAACTGGCACAACATGCTGGGGGTTCTGGCTCCAGGATGACATGCCATAATGGGAATTGTAAGCAGGTCCTTGTGCTTGCTACAGAGGCACTTAGACCATTGAGCTATTTTGCCAGTCCTGAAAAATATTCTATGTTACCTTTTTTATGTTATTTCACATAGACTTGATTATATAGTCACGACTTTGAAAATGGAGGCAATTGCAAAAAATCATATCTAATTAATGGTGATGAAAATACTATGCATGTCATCATCAGACCAATTCTGTAGATATTCTTAAAACATGAAAAAATGCTAACCTATTGGTTATTTTCTATATTTAAATCTTTCAAGAATTAATATAGACGCCACTAAAATGATGCATGTGCTAAATTTTCAGTAGACATTGCTAACTTTACCTAGTTCTGAAGAGGCTATCAAACATCAAATCATGTCAACTGACACATCTGTGATGAACCACCTCAGACAGAAGACAAATAGAGTATTTTGATGGGTAATGGATGCACTGAGAAACATGACTTCAGGTTGTCTTTTTTGCTGTGGGATCATAGAAAATTTGGTTTGAGTAAAACCAACTTTTGTCTTGAGAGTCAATGGAGATATCTTAAAAATTATAAGATTTTTAAATATAACATGCCCCCTATTTTAAAATTAATTTGTAAACATAACATTGCATACTTTAAGCTTGTTAGAAAATTCTTATCAGAATTTAAGACTTTCTCATCTTTAAGTTCCTCATTCATGGAGTCAACCACTTGTGGATACAAGCATTAGGAAAAATTGTATTTGTAGTAAAAAGATACAGATTGTATAGTTATGCTTCTCTAAACAGTATAGTATAGCAAACTATTTATATAGCATTTGCACTATACTACACATTACAAGGAATCCAGAGATACTTTAAAATATGTAGGATATCTATAGAAGTTCTATGAAAATATGAGACCATTTTTTATAAGGGACGTGAGCACCCATAAATTCTGGCAAACACGGGGGTCTTAGAATCAATCCCATATGAATACCAAGTAAAGACCTTACTACTCTCATCAAAATAAGAGAATGTATTCTTATTGAAAATTATGTCTTAAAATATTATTAAATATAAAACAAAGTAGCTAGTTCACACTTTGAGGAGAATGAAGTAAAGAACAAAAGAGAAACGGAACAGATTTCTCCTGTCCAAATCTATACTTACTTAGATTAGAACTCCAGTATCAAAACCACTAAAACTAACTAGCGCCCCCTTGATTATATTTTTGCCTGGGCTACTATGTAATGTTTGTAATTCTGGTAATGATGCAGAATGAGATAAATTTAGGTATGTGAGATCACATGCAGAAATGTAGGCAGCTAAAAACTAAACTAAAAGATGCATGCAAATTATCTTCATTTATTTTCAGATCTTTCATTTTGTCATCCCACTTTACAGATGAACAGACATGGAAAAATGAGAAATTAAAAGATGTTTCTCCCTCAAAGAACTATTTTTATTATTTCTGAGTCACATAGATGATATTTTTGCTTCGAAAGTGTCCTGTGAAAAGCTAATAGAAAAAAGCTTTGCTTTGACTTCAGATACCAAAGTCTTCACTGTTTGTCCACAATTCTATTTTTTTT
>PVJA010007821.1:5675-16535 GCA_004027025.1 Myocastor coypus
AAAAAAAAAAAACTTAAGCATTCACTCTAGTTTTCTTTTTTTTTTATCATCATGTGTGTCCTTTCACTTCAAAGAAACTCCTAATGTTTGTAAATGCTTAAGATTTTTCAAAAGTTAAGTTTAATCATGAGCAATCAACATCTTAAAAAGCCATAAAAGTAATTTACATATGTGGCATATATCATCATTTATATCAGGAATAGCTTCTATTAACATCTGCTGTCTGATCATTACAAGGAATAATTCAACTAAGAGCTAACGTTTCCAAATATTAGTCAGATAGTCATGGCAGTCATCAAATACTTGGTACTGAGATCGGATAAATCAAGGGGAGGACGAATGGAATCTTGGAGACATGTTGCACATTTCAAAGTTATAATTGGTTTCAGTTCCAGCTTCCACTTCCTTTATCATAGGGATCACAGGTGCTATAATTAGCTTTTATGTAGTTTATGCAAGTCAATTTATGTAGTTAACTTTTGAAGTCATCATCCTATTTTCACAAGCCACGAAGATATGATTGAATGTCTAAAATATAATTTGGAATTAGCATGGGAATAGGTTAACACATGAAATATCTCAACCCTGTAAAAAGACTTTCAAGGTAGAAGGTTGCAAGACCCATTTTCTTCTTAATTTACTTTCATTAAAGGACTATTATATAGGTTCACAGGTATGGAGATTTAAGGGAAACTTTTTACAAAAACATCAGCTATACACAGATGAAGACAAATTGATGGTCTTTCACTGCTCTGCATTTCAACTAATTTCAAGTAAAGCTACTTAGAAGTTTCTAGTATAGTATAGCAAGATTTTTGGACATGTCACCATGCTCATTATTTTTTGTTATCTGCTTAAGAGGTCCCTCTGGTTAATAAGCTTTCCACCTTAGAACTCAGAACATGTAAGAAGCTAAGAGATGTCCTTTAGGATGGGCGCCTAAGCACTCAGCTAGCTCCATCCTCCCCAAATGTTACTTCCTGTGACCATGTGTAGAAAAAGGGGTCAGCAAAGAATTCTTCAGCGAGACTGAGGCTGGCTCTCACTCACTCTAGGGGTGGGGAGAGTCAGACCCTGATTTCTTCTCTCAATGTATTAGTTTTCTGTTTCTGCATGGCAGATTGCCACATATTTCACAGCTTAAGACAATGAACATTTTTATCTCACAGTTGCTATGGGGCAGAAAGGTCTGTCTACAGAGCAGGGCTCAGAAGGCTGTAATCAAGGTATCCACTTAGCTACATGCTGATTGGTAGGCCTGCCTGGGGGTGGGCGAGCTGCCTTCCTGCTCATTTGGATTATCAGTAGAATTGAGTGAGGATTCAGGTTTTGCTTGGTGTAGACTAGGCTCCACCCTCATTTGCTTTAACAGGTGTGCTTCTCAACATAGCTTCTTAGGCCATGGAGCAAGAAAGAGACTCCAGCTTGCTAGACCAGGGTCCCATGTGGTAGTTACGAGGATGACATCCCTATACCCTGGTGCTGCTGTTGGTTAGCAGCAAGTAACAAGTTATACTCACAGCAGGGATGGCAGAAGCGCATGAGCAAGAAGGGTGTGGTCATGGGAGTCACCTTGGGGTCTCTCTTCCATGCACAGGGTCTCCATCAGTGCTTTTGCTTTTTAATGATCACCTATCTTTAGCTACTCTGAGTGGTGACAAAAACTTGGGGCCTTATTTTAGTTTATTCTATTTTGTTTCATTTTATACTTGTGGGAATAATTTATATTCCACCCTCTCATTTCTTTCTGTCCTGGGATCTTTCCTGGTTCCTCCAGGTGGAGAGAGCCCCTGAGGATGACAGAAGTGCAACAGAAATTTTGCTCTTAAGGAAGAGAAGTTTGGTTACAGAATTGTGGGGTAGCTGTCATCTGTGTTCCATGTGGCCTTAGCACTATTTCCATTTGGTTTCCCATTATGTCACCTGGGAAAGTTGTTTAGGTTATAACAACAAATGGACACTCAGATGGTACACACACTGTTGAAGGAATCCTGCAGTCAGAGTGGGAGCCGGTTCAGATGAACTTGGTGAGCATGTCCCACCCACAAACTGTCTGTTTGGGCTATAAAATTAGAAAGCCTGCTCTCCCATGAAAGCCAGTCAAGGAAGGATCTATCCCCCGTGGATCTAGTTAATGGAAGAACTGTTGTTCAGAATCTGACAGAGAGAGAAGGAAAAACAAAAGCTCTAGGGTAAATCTTACTTCATTGACCTATAATGAACCTAAGGATAGTTTATTAGATACCAGTAACAAAAAACAATAAAGAAAGAAAACAGTAACCCTTCCCAGTATTAAAACAATCACAGGTTTTGAGATATTTTAAAAATTCAATCAAGTCTGCCCATATTTTTATAATTGCTATGTAGCATTTTCTGCTTATGTTCTTACTAATGACTTGTTTTCAAAATGCTCATAGAAGTACCCCAGAGTGCATTAGTTTTATTCAAAATAAAGAATAGGTCAACGATGTATCCCATTGTATGAAGGGCTTCGAATCGTGACTAGAAGCCACTTTTAAACATTGATGACCAGAGTTACTGAGGTAGAAATCTTCAAAAGTGAAGGCATTATTTAAAATAATAACTTGAAATTTACTGAAGTCTCCCCCCACTCCCCACATAAGTACTGCTTTTCTCTCACTGGACTCAGGATTTTAAGCTTCAGGCACTTACTGACATTAGGAGGTAAATAAACGTGTTTGAAAGATGCCATTGGCTTTTATGGATAGCAATATGCCTTAGGACATGTACATGAAATCATAATGTTTTTTTCTTTTTAGGTTTGGAAAGTTTATGCTCCTATTCTATTCTCTGCAGGAGGGTTGGCCAAGTCTGGAAAGTAGATTAATATAAACAGACAAATGTGCCAGGTGCTGCTCAGAAATCTATTGACAGAAAGGACGGCACATCTCATTTTTCCTAGCCTGTGTTTTTTAGGAGATATTTACTAATGCAGTTTAGCTTACAGCACATTGTTACTCTTCTGGGTGCTAAAATAAATTTTCTGACTCCTGGGCCTTTACTATTACATATTAAAATGGAAAAATATTGATTTGAGTTTTATTTTCTCCACTGTTGCTTTTTATATCATTGTTTAAAATTACTAAGAGGTTTTAGTATATATTCATAAAAAACAGTTTTATGACAAAGTCCAGTATAAATGCTATTACTTTTTATAGATCCTTATGGTTGAGTTTAAGTTCTCTTCAATATGACTGTGTACATCAACATGTATACTGCTCTTTGTTGACCTTAAAAACTTATGAACTATATTTGGAATCTACTGGTTGTTCTAGAAAAATATGCACCTTCTCAGAATGTCTGAATAAAAATTTCCTATGACCTTTACTTAACAGATTGCTTTTTCTGGGGCCCAGCAGGATGGCTCAGTGGTCTAAAGCGCCTGCTTGGGAAAGCTTAGGTGGCTGCAGTGACCGAGGTTCAATCCCCGGCACCACATGCTGCACCAGACCTGCCCTCAGGGCAGGCTGAGCCGGCCATAAAAATAAATAAACAAACAAACAAAAGTTCAAAAAAAATTGCTTTTTCCTAGACCTAGAGTAACATATAGATGACAGTTAATGTTTGTGTCTCCCCATTCCTTTATCCAAGTTATGTCCTTAACCATAACTCAGATAAAGCCCTTCTAGATAATCGGGGTAGCACTGGCTCTCCTGCCACAATAATGTACTTAAGATTAATTTGTTGAATTAATTCCCAGAGAGTAACTTAGGCCCGGTGAGGTTTGAGCCAGGGGCATGTATTGCACTCTCTTCTACTCAAGTTGGTGGTTGTGCAGAGTCAAAACCTATCATAGTCAGGGGGACTATTTTTAGGCTTCCATAGCACTCCACTAATGATAACTTGGTTAATATTAAATCTTATAAAGAACAAGAAACATTTGAATTATGTTTTAATTAAGTTAGTTCCAGCAGAGGATAGTGATCTAAACTAATTGGGTCTCTGAGCCCAATTAATACTTTAAGATTAAACACAAATTAGGCAACCTCTGTATTTCCCATTTTTAACAGATATCTGTGGTCCTGCTATGTTCCAGAAGTGATTCTAGACTCCAGAGGGCCCTGTTCATTGGCATGTTACATTCCATTTAAAGACGATGATGATAATAAAACTATAGTTGTTCATAAGGAAGCTATCAGCTGGAGGTGGGTCTTGGCAGAGAATTCATCAAGGCTTTGTGATAGAATGATGAAACAGGCACCTGAGATGAGGTGGCCTGGTAAGGGCTCATTGAGAAATGCACACTTTAAGCATAGACCCTAATGTGAAGATGAGCAGCCTTGTGGAAGATGCAAGTAGAAGATGTTCTAGAAAGATCTATGGTTTGAACATGATATGTTAAAGGACAGGTAAAAGGCTTTTGTGGCCATGATGTAGTAGGAAAGGACTGTGGTCCAAAATAAAAGCCAGATTTGAGCAGGGCCTTAAGTACCAGGAAAAGAATTTTAAAGGTGTGTAGTTTAAGTGCAGGCAGAGCCCAAAGATCCCTGGAATATCTACTCCATGAAGTCAAAGCGGAGGGAAGAGACCTGGGAAGAAGAGACTACTGCTATGGACTTGTTTGTAGTTCTGTATTTGTAATAAAGGTTGTTTGTGACCTATGTTTTCTTTTTAGTCAGAAAGGAAACCTGGGGAAACACGACACTTTGGCCATAGAGAAAGAATTTTATGACCCTTGCTTCATTGGTGATAACTATCTAAACTCAACTCTACCTCTGAATTTCTCTGCATTTGTGGGACCTTCAGCTGGGAACCATGCTGTACTTTCTAAAACTCTTGCTCGAGAGCCGAGTTTTTGGTTGTATTTCTTAGAAATTTAATTTCCATGGATTGCTGTCTACATTCCAAAACCTAATCTTCTGATGAGGCGGGTCTAGTTCAGGTAAGAGCGCCTGCTAGGTATCTCTCCTGTGTTCTGTGGTACGGATGGATGCAGCTACCTCAGCTCCCTGTGACAACAGCAGCAGGCACTGAACAAGGTGCCTCCTCTTACAGAAGAATATTCTTTTGTTTCAGCTTTAAAGATAATTACTGAGAGAATATAGTTAACATAATTATTGGAAATATAAAAGGTGTTTTAAAATTGAATGCGGTTTTCATTTCGAATCCAGCTGAGCACAGGAACGAATGCTGTGGTCCAGAGTGTGTGGGGTGTGTACACCCTGTCCATCATCATGCTGACTGAGGCATCCTGGAATTCACTATATTGTAAATTCATACTATTCTTTATTACATTTAGAGAATTACATTTCCCCTGAAAACTGGCTCAGGCAATGTAGTATCCTAATCTGGGCCACTGGGAATTTTTTATTTGCTGTGTCTAATCCCTCAGAAGCAGTTTGCCAAAAGGTTCTAAAAACAAGTTATAAGTGAGTGAAAATTAAAAAAAAAATAGATTACAATGGTGAACATCTTACATCTTAGGTTGCCTTGTATTTCTAAAAGTACATTCACACCTACCTCACATTTACTCATGGGTGTGAGGGAGACTGCAGCAAGAGATTTCAAAATGTCTGCCTGTGCTATCACTCCACAGGAAAAGGAATCAAGCACTAAAGTCACCTAGGCAGGGTTACATGCTAGAGCAAGAAAGCTGCTCACCAGTTCTGTTCAAACTTTGTGAAGGGTATCAGGCTGTTTCCCACAGATAGGACCAACCTCCTGCCTCTAGTGGCCAAGAAGCCTGAGAGAACACAAGCCCCACCCCAAACTCTCTGCATCAGACCCTAGGACCCAGGAATCTGCGTTGTGAAAGAACTCTTCTCCACGCTGGTTTTTGTATGGATTTTTAAGTGGAGATCATCTGGTGTAAAGAACAGGGAGATCTAGTTGCAGTTGGCCCATGGTGAGCTTGTGGTGTAGCGGAGAGGTTCTGCTACCCCTTGACACATCTGCCTCGTGCTCTGAACCATATTTCTTCCTTCACAGCTTCAAGTTCGCTTCCTGCTCTTTTATCAAATCCCTTTGCAGATGGGGAAAAGCTAAAAGTATCCCTCTTCCTTAGGACTTAAGCTTTTTTTTTTTTAAATCAGCACCAGTTTCTAAGCAAAATAGAAGAAAAAAGAAAAGAGAAAAAAAATTGGAGAAGCAGAGGAGGAGGCATTTGGGAATAAAGGAAGATGATTCTGTCTTGAGCCATGGGATCATCTCTGTGTTACTGATTTCATTGTGGCCTCAGGCCAGTACTGAGTGCAGAAACTGAGAATAAATGGAAGCACGGGAGAATCCAAGCCCTCCTTTGCCAGCTGTACATTTGAAAACAACTGTTAACAGATAACATAGGTTATTGGGTGGGGGCCTCTGAGCCACTCCTGAACTTACTGTTTTCGAGAACTTCAGTCCAACTGGTCGGTCACTAGGGCCACAGTTCACTTCAGGCACTGGCCTAGTATGATAAAGCCTGGGCCTTATCTTTCTAGTGGGACCCCGGGGCTCTGCCAAGGGAGTGGACACTTGAGTTATGAGGTCATTGTTGTAGATTCTGTTGCTGCCTGTGCTAATCACAGGCAATGCATACTGTTTCCATGGGCTGTGGTTGCCAAAAACACAGCTGACAGTGAGTTTCCTTCCAAACATTAGATAGTTTGGAAGTCAAAAAATCATTTTTCTCTTACCAGCTGAAACTCTGATGGAAAGATCTTTCACCTGCCAGGAATTTATAATAGGTTGGTCTTGGTCACGGAGCAGAAAACATTATAAAGGATTCCCAAAGGCTACTTGAGATAAAAGGTAAAGAGCAGGTTGTCTTTCAAGTTGCATTGGGATTAAACGCTTTTGTTACTTATGGACTCAACAGACTGGAAATCTTTTTCACTAGCACTTATCTCTACAAATGGAGGAACCCATGCTACCTAGACAGAACCTTGCTGTTACTATAAAGTCCTTGCTCTAGGATTCATTTCCTTATTTAACTTTCTAGAGATGCTTTTGGTAAAGGAGACATTGTGATGCACGTGAGCTTTGCCTCTGCCTCTTAGTCTTAGATGTGTGACAAGGTAATCCTGTTGGGGTTTATATGCACCTTCTTTATTAGAAAGGGAATGGATTAAATCAGTGGTTCCCAAACAAACATGAGGTCCTAGGTTCCTAGGAGTTGTCTCAGTATAATAAGACACCTTCTGAGTCAGAGCCTTGAACTATGTATTCTTTCAAAGGGCCCCAGGTGATTTGGGTGCTCTCCGAGCTCGGAGGCTGCTCTGTCATGTGATCTTTACCATTCCTCTGGCTCTGATGGGCTGGGAGGCAGCATCTGCACTATTTGTCAGATTGCCATGGAGGACAGTAGAACATGGCTTGCTGCGGATCACAGTCAACATTACAATTTATTGTTTCATTTCTGTCAAACACCAAGGTTTGTTCACTAGTAGAAAGCAAATTAATAGCCTTAGGACACCTACCTAGGAAGCCTGCTGAGCCTGATCCACTCATATGTTTTCTACTGTGTTCCTGAAGAAGATTTGTAGTGGTGGCCAGTACCCATTTGGTATTGTGCAGTAGACACTTGTCATCTAAGTACTTGATCCAGGTATGAACTGATATAATCTCCACAGCCACCATCATGAGACTGTTAAATATCTATTTGACAGATGTGGAATAAATAAAGAACTTTCCATGGTCCCAAAGTTAATAAATAGTGAGCCAGGACTTAATGCAAGTAGTCTGAATCAAGAATGATGTCGCGCTCCCCCCCACCCCCAAAAAAAGTCACAGGCAAGAGGATCACAAGTTTGAGCCCAGCCTGGGCAATTTAGCAATGTAATTTTGCTATGCAAAAATTAAAAAAAGAAATGAAAAGATCTGGGGATGTAGTTTAGTGCAAAGGCTCTGGGTTCAATCCTTATTACCAAAGGGGTGGGGGAAGAACTCAGCCACCATGCTGCACAGGCTCCAAGACAAGAATTGGCCACTGGCTTTTTCTCCAGACCTCCATCCTGGCTGGCTGGTAGTGGGGCTGGGCAGTACTCCAAATACACGCACTTGTGGTCAGGAAAGATCTACAGATATCTCAGTCAACTTGAGCTATATTCTGGGCATTGGTAAACTTTAGGTCCCACATGGCTATAATAGCAGAATGGGAAGATCCCAGAATAGAGATGAACAGCAGAGGTGGAGAACAGGGTGTAGGGTGCCTGGAGAATCATCGGGATCAGCCGCAGAGCAGGGGATGTATCTCCCCTCCGGTCCAGACCAGGAGCCGTGTCAGAGGAAGGGAGTAGTCAAGGAAGTGAGAGCACCAGGTGACATTCCAGGAAACCAAGGGGACATCGATGTTTTCCAGTTGCAGAGAGACGTACACTGCCAAATCCACAGAAAACTAGAGGGATGGTGGGAATCGAGCAGGGGCGTTATCTGTAGCTTCCAGAACAGAACTTGTATAGTGTCATAGTACCAGATGACAAGGTAATAAGCTAGTGTTAATGTGCTGTGCTTAACTCATGTGATCCTCATGAAGTGATACCTGTGGAGCGAGCACTAATCCTACTCACGTCAAAATGACCAGGCAGTTGGCACCTTCTCAGTTCCAGCATCTTCAGTTAGACTCACTTCATGGCTCATAATAGCTAACACTTGGCGAACATTTATTTTAAGGCACTCACTAGTCTTTACAAAAAGTGCTTTCTATTCCTGCTTTACACAGCAGGAAACTAAGCCACAGGGTCCTATAACCTCCCCAGCTTCCTGGAGTGAGGCAGGACAGATGTCAGATTCAGTTTCCACACAGCGCTGCCTTCGCCAGCCACCCAAGCCCTGCATCAGGTTCTGGCTGCTCTTAGTCTCTGTAGCCCTGTGATCACCCCGCTATACAGCTCCTCAGTGTGTGCAGGCTGCCTAGAACCTCCTTACCCCTTTGCTGGCCTCTCCTGAGGGACTGGAAGGGATATTAATGACCAGGACAGAGCCCTGCAGCTGATTTCTGACTTCTGGATCTTTGGCCTTTGGCCTTAGCAAGCCACAGGATGGAAGAGGGATAGCTGTTCTGCTTATGGGTCTCAAGGGACAGACTCACAGTCTCCCCACCCTGGGAAGCACCCATCTCCTTAGCATGTACCCTACATCCTTTTGCTTTTTTTTGCTGAAGACCAATTGTGTGATATGCAGGGGAACACAGAGATACAATTGATAGTAGACTCTGCCCTGTATTAGGAATAGATTTCTTAAACTCCTAGGCCAGTGGCGGCAACCCTATGGCATGCGTGTGATAGGAGGCCCACAGAGCCTGCTCCATCAGCAAGTGAGCCAAGGGTAGGAGATGCTTTTCTAAATAAAAATGTCAGCATTCAGTTTTAATGGCAGTGTTGACACTTTGCCAACACTAGTCATCTCATTTTCTGTTGATCTTTCCTACCCCAGGACCTTTTCACAGGCTGTTTCCTCTATCTGGAACAGTGATGGCAAACCTTAGTGCCTGAGCTGCCACCCAAAACCCATGAATTTATTGGGAGGTGCTCACACTGCAATCAAACCTGAAGACTGAGTTTTTACTATGGAAAACATTAACATCTTTTATTTCAAAAGAAAAATACAATGAAACTTTAAGTGATACAAACAGCCCACTGCAGCGTGCATGCCCTGGGTCTGCCAACACCGGCCTAGGCTGTCCACAGGAGAAACAGGGACGCCCCTAGCATTGACTGCCAGACCCCACTCGTGAATGAGGAAGAGGCAGTGCTGGTAACGGCCACCCCCCCTTCCTAGAAGACACATGGAGCTTCGAGACCAAGATGTCGAGGGAAGATTTCTTCTACTTCAGTACTGAACTGCTTGCTCTGGAGTGTTGAGAACCTCTGCCCCTTGGTGGTCTAGAGGTAGCTTTTCACACAGAAGCCCAGAATCAGATTTTTGGCCTTAGCAAGCCATAGGATGGAAGAGGGATAGCTGTTCTGCTTATGGGTCTCGAGGGACAGACTCACAGTCTCCCCACCCTGGGCAGTTCCTTATCAGTAACTTCTGCTGGCTGCGCAAGCATGGAATGGAAAATGTGCTGCCAGTGCCACTAGACAGAGTGTCGTGTGCTCACGTCTTGTGTCCTGGGTGCAGGCCCCGCTCAGGTGTGGCTGCTCACATAGCCCGATGAGTCAGGCCGTGGCCATTTAAAATTCTGAACTTAAGGATGATGGTGCATCTGACCCAAATGCTTTTGTGATGCAAGTTTTACAGTGTGAGCAGGTGCTTTTCTGCTCTTCCTAATCCACACAAAGTGAGTAGGGAGGAAGTCTGCATTCTACTAACGGAGACGGTGGGAAGGGTGAAGCCTTGCCCTGTGGCCCTGTGTGGTTCTTGGTGGTAGGAAAAGCCCGTCCTTACATACATATTGTCTAAATCTCATCACACTCATGAGTGATAAACAGTACACTCTTATGACTGTGGGAATGGAGATTCAGGAAGGTTAGGAATTGCACAAGGTCACAGAGCTAGTAAAGATGGGGGCTGAAATGGAAAATGTGTTTATACTATGTGTACACCATGCCTTTCCTCCCCCAATTTATAGAGACTGTTCTGCTTTGTAGTCCCATGAGGCTTCACAAATGACTATTGTATACTCACTCAAAGAGGACAAGTTCCTTACATAATGCACATGTTGTGGACTTTTTGGTGTATGTAGTTTCTTTTCTTATACGCTTTTAAGATAAGCATTTTCTTCTTTTCAACAACTGATGGGTTCTTTGAGAGTAGGAACTAAGGTTTAAAATTCCTTTGAATTGCCCAAGCGAATACTATGCTCGTTTAATAAATATGTGCTGATACGGTTCTGTGGTCCACTATTCTACTGAGAACTTCCTTAAATGAAAAGAACCAAAAGGTAGTAGGTACCTGAAAAAGACATCCTGATTAGTTTGA
>PVJA010007821.1:16635-67166 GCA_004027025.1 Myocastor coypus
TTTTTTTTTTTTTTTTTTTTTTTTTTTTTTTTTTTTTTTTTTTTTTTTTTTTTTTTTTTTTTTTTTTTTTTTTTTTTTTTTTTTTTTTTTTTTTTTTTTTTTTTTTTTTTTTTTTTTTTTTTTTTTTTTTTTTTTTTTTTTTGTATTTTAGGAAAGCATCTGCAGGGTATTCAGGGTCTCACTATTAGATTGGACTCATAATGATCTGCCTGTTTAAAGCCTCCCAAGAGCTGGGATTACAGGTGCTGTATGCCACCACACCCAGTCTCAATTGCTGTCTCAGTTTGTCCTGGCGGTAGGGCCAGCGTGGCAGGCCCAGGGATTGAACCCCTAGCCACTGTACCCACTTGAAGGCATTTTAATCCACTGAGCTATTTGGCTGGCCCTCTTCTTCCTCCTCTTCTTCCTCTTCCTCTTCCTCTTCTTCTTCTTCTATTTAAAAATTTGTTAAAGTAATGTTGGCGACCAGGACTACTTTCCCATTCTGTTTAGACAGTAACTCTTATAAAACAGAGAAACAGCCTAAACATTTGATCTTTCATTGAGTATAACTGATGATCTTAACTCCCATTTTGCCAGGGGCTAATCAGAGCCCTGTATTCCTATGGCGAGATGACAGGAAATAAAAACAAAAGACAATATCCAGGGTAAAAAGGACTGGGAAGATACTGCCTTTAGTGGACAGGCACACCAATGTCCATGGTTGTCCCAATTTTCTTAACAAGCCAGGAGCACAGGAGAGGGTGTGGTGTACCTTTCCTGGAACAGTGAGTGACCAGGGTAGGCAGAGAAAAGTTAATGGAGAGGAAGTTCTTCCCATACCTGGGATGCCTGCATTCTTTACCTGGGATGCCTCAGCAGATATCATCTTGCCTTAGGAGCACTGCGAGGATGAGCTTTCTCTGCACAGCCAGGAAGCATGGCGGCCTTCCGCGGGCTTCTCTGTTCCTGTAGCAAGGTCACACTGGCCTTGAGACCACAGGACCCCAGTCATGTAGCCTGATTCCCACCACCATTTTTTTTAAAGAATTTTTTATTTTATTTATTCATTTTTTTTTTTTTTCTTGTTTCAGAACCTTTGTTTGTTTATTCATTCATTTTTATGGCCGGCTCAGCCTACCCCGATGGCAGGGCTGGCGCAGCATGTAGTGCTGGGGATCGAACCACAGTCCCTGAAGCTACCCAAGCTTTCCCAAGCAGGCGCTTTAGACCACTTAGCCATCCTGCCGGGCCCCCCAACACCATTTTGTTTGTCTTTCCATGGGAAGAATTATATCCTTCCTTGTGTAGAGTACTCATGATCCTGCATGAGCTCTCCAGGGCTCTGAACTTGCCCTGTCCAGCCTTTAGTTACTGCAGCACCTAGAACGGAATCTCTTTCACATAGTGAGAATACCCTCAGTGTTAAGTGAATTGAATGGAGCCAAGCAACATGGTTTCTAGACAAGTAGCTGTGCCAGCCCAGGGACTCTTCATCAGCTCTTGAAAAGCCTGATGAATGCCAGGGATGCTGTTCAGAGCTATCATCTGTGACTGTGTGCTGACAAAAGGCCAAGCCCTGTTCCATTTTTTATGGTCCTGTGCTAAAGTGACTACCACAAGGACAATAAATATGCAGCATGTGAACCACCAGCACCCTGGCCCACACCTGAGGTAAGCAGCACTATTCAATCATGGCACTTTACTTCTATTCCCACGCAGTGTTCCAGCAGACACTGTGAGGCAATTATAGCTGGCATTTAAGAAGATGTGTTTGCTGCTCCTGTGTTTCTCTACCTAGGGTGTGTGTGTGTCTGTGTGTGTGTGTGTGTGTGTGTGTGTGTGTGTGTTTAAGCCTTGCAGTAAAACATTAGAGGCCAGGGCTACCTTCTCATTGGCAAGAAAGCAAGATGTAAAAGGGGCACAGTGACTCAACTGTAAGTGTACTTAGGTATACAACGTACAGCATTGTATACCTAAAAATGCTTATAGCTACAAATGTTGCATTATATATACTTTGATATTCTTTTAAAAAGGAGGTTGTAAATTTAAATATTTAGTGTTGACAGTTGCACAACTGACTAGTAGGAGTGTGTAGAGGCTTGAGAAGCATGGAGTCCCTATTTATTCTTCATTACGGTCTCATATTTGCAATATTTGCCCAAGCCTATAGCAAATATGTGTCATGATCTGGGTCAATTTATTAGTAAATTGAATTTCAGACCCTAATATTGGAGCTTTTGAGGGAACAGCCAATAACTATTTATTGATGATGGTAATGATCAAGTCTAAGCTGGATGTAAACATGCTACTAGATTCGTTGCCCTAGTCTGTTCTTGCTGCAGTCAGGAGAACACCATAGCCTGAGTCATCTCCTCAGGAGCGGAAAGACATTTTCTTGCAGTT
This sequence comes from Myocastor coypus, assembly GCA_004027025.1. Classification (NCBI taxonomy): domain Eukaryota; kingdom Metazoa; phylum Chordata; class Mammalia; order Rodentia; family Myocastoridae; genus Myocastor; species Myocastor coypus. The sequence continues at coordinate 19,021 of PVJA010007821.1, forward strand.
CTGGAATTAGGATGTCCAGGTCAAGATGCCGGCGTGTGGTGAAGGCTTCCTCTCTGTGTCAGGGGCAGAAGGGCATGAGTGGTGAGCCCTGTCCTCCAGCTCTTGTCCAGGGGCACCTGATCCTAGTGGAGGAGCTTTCATCCCTAGTCATCTCTTAAAGGTTTCCCTTGAGCACTGCCTCATTGGCAGCACTTAAGTCTTGGAGGGGACAGACACCGTTCATCCTTGTCATCCATTACTGATCATCTAGGGCAATGTAACGCACAGTCGTTTTCTGCACTATGCATCTTCATAGCACACAGGTGTTCTTTTCCGCTGACTTTTGTGGATGAAAATCAGCCTCTGGAGTGGGAGTCGTCCTCCTCTTTTATTCAGCAGCCTTTCCTCACCTGGTTCCCTAGTCCAGTGCTGCCCAGGAATTAATGTAAGCGCTTTTAATAAATTGTTGAATAAACAAAGAGACTGATATTGGCTTGTTTTTATATTCATCACTTATTCTGTCATGCATACAGTATATTGTTACTGGCTAAAACTGATGCTGTAAATTAAAAGCAAATAAGCATCACGTGCTTGATTGTAAGAGACAAAAACTGATGTTTGTTATTAAATTGTGTTAGAAAATATGAAAGATAACATGGATGGTAAAAAGCTACATGTACTATGGAGGAAGAACAGAAAGAGAAGAAACATCAGAAAATTAGGGCTCCCATTTGGGAAAGTATAGTTTGTGGATCCATGAACAGTGCCAAGTTGTTGTTCTTGGTGCCCTTTAATTCAGTGTGCCTTACCTTAATTTGCTTTAGGTAATTGTATGCAATTGCCTCCTCAGTCTTCATCCCCACTTCTAGGAGGACAAGAGGACCCAAAGGGGCTTCTGGAACATAACTGCATCCTTACCCACCCTTTGTCCTTCCGCCCTGCGTAAGTTGAAATGACACATCCAAAATGCTGTCTTTACGGGGACCAAGGCCCTAACTAATAGCACTTGTCCACACACTGGCCTTTCCCAAGCTGTTTCCGTTCTTCATCTGAATTTTCCTTTTTGTGCTTTTGGAACCTGAGTTACTACTCAGGTTATAATGGTAAATATTGATTATAGTTCTACTCTATGTTCATCTAGTACTGCTTGCTTTGAGTAACTTGATGGTAGCATAGATTTTAAAAATTCCTTTAATTGAAAAAGAATGTATACCAGAGGGATGAAGTCACATGTTGTCTTGTGTGGGTGCGTTACTTTGTCACTGTAGCACTTGTCACCTTGGTAAATTTTTCTATTTTTTTTAACCACTGAGTTTGCAGCCAAATGGTGTTCTTTATTTTAATTAAAAAGATTTTGTGACTTCTTTTCTAAATAGAGTCCTAAGTATTCCTGGGGAATGCCACTGAATATAAAAAGGGTGAATTGTAGGGTAGTTTATAGTATTATGTGCTTCCAATTAAGTAAATGTGGCAATCTATTATGATTAGAACAATCTAAAAATAGTAGATATGGCCTATTTCCACCATGTACCATCTTGTGAGCTCTAACATCTTCTAGTTAAAGTCTAATAACTGACATTTATTTAGTTCGCATTGTATGTCAAATGCTGAGTGCTTTACATGCCTACATTCATAAGGAGTTCTTTTTTTTTTTTTTTGTATGTTAGTACAAGGTCTACAGGATCTCACTATGTAGATTGGCATTGTAGTAATTCTCCTTTTTTCAGCCTACCAAGCAGTGGGATTACAAGTGCATGCCACCAGGCCCATTCTCAATCACCACCTCAACTTTCCCTGAGAGCGGGGCTGGCACAGCAGCACTCCGGGAATCGAACCTTGGTCACTGCACTCTGTCTAAGCAGGCTCTTTGGTCCGCTGAGCTATCATGCTGGCCCCACAAAGATGTTTTGAGAAAGCTGCTGGTAGCATCCACATTTTACACATAAGGAGAGTAGGCCTTAGCCACTTTAAGAAACTGGTTGAAAGTGAAATAGCCAGTAAGCATCAACCTTTAGATTGCACCCCAAGAGAGTACAAAATAAATTTAAAACAGAAACATTACAAATGATACAGAATTTCAGTAAACAAAATCATATAAATCACTCCTCTGTTTAATTCTGCCTCCCATGAGATATTGGCTGGCACAACCAGACCAGTTTATGTTCCATTTTAGTAAGTCAAAAGTCAATACTAGTAAATGGGATAAATGTAAAAAAGATTGTAGTTTTATTTAGGGATGGACATTATAATGTAATGTTCAAGTGGGAAGGTAAGCCTATCTTTGAAGATTCTAGGAAGCTTAGATTAAAAGCTATAAACGTGCCTGTCATCAGTTCTTGCAGTGACAGTGGATTGTTTGCATAGCTCAACCAAAGGCCAAGTTCATCACTATCAAAGCAAATGAAATTCTGGCTGGGATTATGGGTGCTTTATATTTTTTATTTTTAAATTTTTCTGTTTCTTAAAAATAAATGGGGAAGTGTCATTTTATTTTTAATGCATCCACTTATCATCAGGACAGGAAATCTTCCCTTTATCTTCTGTTTTTGTACTTGCCCTCTTGTCCTGTCCCTGCCAAGGGTCATTTCTTATAGGGAAAAACATGACCAGAAAACTGTAGAAAGATGCCAGACCAACTTTGCCAGATTCTCACTTGGCCAGCTTTGTTTCATTTCTCTGAGCATCAATTTATTTATCTGTGTGGATAAAACACATGTAGTATTTTTACAGCATGGGATATTATTCAGCTGTTAAAAAAAGATAAATTTGAGGTTTTTATTGGTAAATGGATGTGACTAGAGACCATACTCTTATGAGAAATAAATCAGATTCACATGTGCAGACATCATATTATCTCCTTAGTGTGAGAAACTGAAAGAGAAAATAAAATCTGAGGGTACAATAGATACTTGGAAAAGGCAACAAACCTGTTTAAAAGGAAGGAATCAGGGGGCCCCGGCAGGATGGCTCAGTGGTCTAAGGTGCCTGCTTAGGAAAGCCTGGGCGACTGCAGGGACTGCGGTTCGATCCCCGGCACCACATGCTGTGCCAGCTCTGCCCTCAGGGCAGGCTGAGCCAGCCATAAAAATAAATAAATAAACAAACAAAAGTTCTAAAACAAGAAAAAAAATAAATAAGTAAATATTTTCTTTTTAAAAAAAGGAAGGAATTGATGCATTGAGGAAGACAGGAGAGGGAGTGGGGAAAGAGATGTGTCTGTATGCCTCAGGATGGTTTAGACAACGGTGCTGTGAATTTCTGCTGGCCTATGGAAAAGTAGCTCATGCTTAATCTGTTGTCTCCTCTTTTCAGTTCTTTGTCCTTTTTCTCTTCTTAATTTCTTAAGCATTTTTTCCTTTCTTCCAATTTTGCATGTATATATCTGGTAATAGGAACAACTAATTTGAAGACAGCACTTTGAATTACAACAAATACTGTGAAATTCATGTGATTTTGTTTAGTGAAATTCTGTATCATTTGTAATGTTTTTGTTTTAATTCTATTTTGTACTCTTTAAAAAGTTTAAAAAAATTTTTAACTGATTTATCTGTCTAGAAGTAATACAATAGAGCCAGCCAGATAGCTCAGTGGATTAAAGTGCCTGCTTAGGCAGAGCACAGCAGCCGGGGGTTCGATCCTGTGCTGGCCTTGCTCCCCGGGCACATTGAGATGGTGATTGAGACTGGGCCTGGTGGTGCGTGCCTGTGATCCCAGTGCTTGGGAGGCTGAAAACAGGAGAATCACTACAAGTCTGATCTACATAGTGAGACTCTGTAGACCCTGTACTAAATGCATTTTTTAAAAATTCAATGCAATAAATCCCACCCCTTAGAGGTCTTTGGAAATTTAAGCCACAAAGGTCAAATTCCAGTCACCATATCTGTTGACCTTTAGGAGCTGTGAAGATAACAGATTCCAGCTCCCTTCTCCCTCTCTTTTGCTCCATTGCACCACTGTTCAATGACTTTGGGTTTTGTGCATCAAAAGCAGTTCTTTGCCAGTGGACAGAGGCAAGGAGCCCTATTGACTATACTGATATTCTTGAGAAAGACAAGTGACTTTGAATACCATTTCTTTTGTCTCAGTGATATAGATACAAAATCAAGTATCAGAGTGAGATCCTTCTGTGTGTACATACAGTTGTCAAACCTATTGTCAGGAGTCAGCCTACATTCTTCCTTCAGATTCTAGGAGACTGTGATAAGGATACATTTCACATGGTTATGGGAGTTCTTGTTGAGAATTTTCCGTTCACTTTCAATCATAACTTCATGGTAGATGGATACATATGTAGATTCATAGTATACAAATACACATATATAGGGGGTTGGAGCTTACTATGTTTTATAGATTCTCCAAAGTGCTGGGATTATCACAGTCAACAAAATAAATCCACATCCCTGACCGTGTGGAACTTACAATTATAGTGAAGTCATTCTGATGATTTTAATATATATTTAAAATAAGCATGTTTGGGACTCACTAGGTCATCTTGAAATGAAATGTTGTTTTGAGTTTGGTGCCTACAGTGATATTTGGCTCTTAGGGCATCAGCACTAGAGAGTTTTTCTTCAGTAAGCAGTGGCTCACAGAGGTGAGTATAAGTAATGCCTTCCAGCCAGAGCAAGTCTGAATAACAGGATGGGGCAGGGTCTGTGATAGTAGATGCTCCATGTAGAACCAGAATAGGGAAAAGCAGTTGGAGAATTGAGTCATCATGTGACATTCAGTAGAATATGAAGGCCAAGCTCAACAGAACCAAGTTACCATATAAAGTCAGTGGAAATGTAATTTTGACAATATGTAATTACTTATCAGATTAATAAGATTCATTTGACTTGATTGGTTTTTGTGTATTATTTATATTATTATAAGTACAGCAATATCTTGGTTCATAAATGCTTCTGTTTGCAAACAGAATTATTCCACCAAATTTTGCTTCCATTTGCAAACTCTGCGTCAGATAACAAAGTTAGCCATGCTCGTCTTCCCCACACAAACACAGCCATGTTTCCCACAGTTGTAACACCAACTGAGTTTGTAAACTGAGGTCCTACTGTATGCACTGATGTTATAGCTAGATAAGAGCTGGCAACATAATGCCCTAACAGCCTTGCAATGAGTTGCTTCAAAAGCCCGTGCTTGTTTTCTCACTTGTTTTTCTTGTAAAGGAGCTCAGTACCATGATTCAGCTGCAGAAGCGTTTCTGTACAAAGGGTCTCTGCAGGGGCACTTCTTTGTGCATAAGAATAGTTTAGTAACAACTAGTTATGTCCTTAGCAGAAACATTCTAAAAGGGCTATGAGAAAAGGTTGTACTATTATAATTATTATTATTATTTTTTTTTGTCTTTTTGAGACAGGGTCTCACTATGCAGTTGAGGCTGGCCTTGAGCTCACCTTTGTAGCCCAGGCTGGTCTTGAACTCGCACCAATCCTCCTGCCTCAGCCTCCCGAGTGCTGGGATTACAGGCGTGAGCCACCACGCCCGGCCTGTACTATTATTTTGATCAAAAAAAATTCTGTTTTCTGTTGTGTAGTGTGAGCTATTTTTTATATCATTAAATTATAAACTGTGTATATATTTTCCGTTTTTCTTTTAATGTCTTAAAGAAAATAAAAATTGGTTAAAAAATAGAAATAATATAGAATTCTTTTAAACAAATAAATCATGGAGCTGGGGAGATAGCTCAGTAGAGTAAGCTGCTTGCCTGGCAAGGGCAAGGGCCTGAGTTCAATCCCCAGTTCCACAAAAACAAACAAACAAACAAATAAATAAATAAAGGATTGTATTTTTAAAAAAAAAAAGAAAAGAAAGAAATCACACCACTGTTCCTTGCCTCATCCTGCCACTCACCGACGTGTGTACAAATGCGGGTACCCCTGTACACATGCACACCAGCCCGTAACAACTTCTCGCCACCTTGTGTTCATCACTTGCCTATTACAGAGCTGTCCTCGTTGTACATCTCACTATACGTTGCTCTGTAACTGGCTGTAGGATTTGTTTTTTAAAGCTCTTAATATTCAGAGTAATGTGACTCTATCTAGAGGGTACTGAAGAGCCATTTAAGAAACTGTCTTCATCTGATGATTAGCATTTGCTGCAGTGTAACGTACCAGTCAGTACGTGATCTCTCCTGTAGACGTTAGGCTCTTGGGCAGGGCTGAGGCGTGCTTCTCAGGTAGGACTTTGCACGATGCCATTCATAGGGTGACTGACTATTTGTCACCATTTGTCTGTCACTGTCTGGGTTTATGTCTCTCAGCTTAATTGTTAATGGTACTATCTTTCTTTCATTTCTATGATAAATTGTATGATCACTCCAGTTACACACAACATTTTGACCTTGTGGCCCTACTAGATCCTTGAAATAAAATTCTCTTCTTTCATAACTACTGGCTATAGACCTCTATTTGAATTTATACTATTAAAAAACAAATATTGATGCATAAAGATAGGACATATTCATGCTCTTTTGTGATGTCCCTCTTAGGAGTCCAGATAACCCAAGGCAAATAGCAGGGGCAGTCACTTTGGAACAGTGACTGAGCTTTGGCAAGACTTTTTCCCTGTGAACTGATCAGACTTTCACACCCAGGAGGTGGAAACCTGCAGGTCTGGTCACAATGAACATTTAGAATTAATACACATTTTTCCTTCAAAATTGCACTACTGTATTCTGCCTAAAACAAACATATCTTTGACTGACTGGAGCTCAGAACTTTTGTCTCTAATGTATTATTTTTCAGGTTTTTTGGTGGGGCAGTAAAGAGACAGAAAAGATAAAAGAGGCCTTTATTGATTCTAAATGACATAGAAAGAATCTGAGGGAAGATGTGGGGTTGTGGGGAGATCCTGTGACCTGAGACTTCATGGATTTTTGTTAGGGATTGAGTTCAAGGGGAACAGGTTAAATTACCTGAAAGGAGATGACTGGGGTCTCCCCTGTGTGCATAGGAAGGTGAGAGCAGGTTGTAGCCAGGACTGGCTTGGGGAAGGAGGGGGAAGTGGTCACTGGGAAGATACGCTGTTGTTTTAAGGACTGCAGCTATGCTAGATGAGCACCATAGTAATTCAGCAACTCATGCGAGGGCCAGAGCCTATCATCTTTTTTTTTTTTTTTTGTAGTACTGGGGATTGAATGCAGGTCCTTGCCAGGCGAACCTATCATCATTTTGAATGATTTTGTCTTCATCTGAACTTACTTCTTTTGCGTTAAGTCAGTAGTTCAGCACCGTGGTGTTTTGCAAAAAAAAGAAAGTGGGCACAAGATGAGAAGACACGTTTGGATTGTTCTGGAGGAAAGAAGGGTGAATCCTCACAGACAGGTTTTCTAGACAAGTCAAATAAGAAAGATCATTGGATTTGCCTTGCATATCATGTGTGTGTGTGTGTGTGTGTGTGTGTACACAGTATTCTTTGTTCATCTCTGGGGAATACATTCCAAGAATCCCAGTGATTGCTTGAAACTGGATTATGCAAAACCCTGTGTATCTGTACTCTGTTCCCTATATATACATACATATCTATGATGAAGTTCAGTTCATAAATTGGGCGGAGTAAGAGCTTAACAATTGTAACTAATAATAAAAGAACAGTTAAAACAGTAGACGATACTAAAAGTTTTATGACTGTGGTTTTCATCCTCAAAGTACTTTACCACCCTGTAACCACCTTTCCTGCTCTGACATGAGATGATATCATGCCTGTGTGATGAGAGATGAGATGAAGCGAAGTTACAGTAACGATTGCAATTTGAGGAGTGACAGCAAAACTAGTACGAATCTCATTTTACTTCTTCACATGGACAGAGTATTCATGCTTACCGTTGATCTTGGCAACCTTATCATTCAACTTATTTCTTTCCTTAAATGAACAACTTTTACCTATTCATCTTACAACTTCTCTTTGGCCTATCTGTATGACCAACATCACTGCCTTTGCATTTTAAGTAAAATAAGGGTCAGATGAGCACAGAATCCATGACATTGTGCAGTCCATCTCACAATAGAGACAGCTGCTAAGCGACTATTGGGAGGGTATAACATAGCACTTGGGTGTATTGGACAGAGGGAAGATTCATATTGGAAAGGCCAAAGCAGCATGGGAAAAGATTTCCCTTACATACAGAATGGCATGTTAATTTTAAAGTTATGGATTGTTTACTTTGGGAATTTTCCGTTTCATCCTTTAGCTTGATCATGAATAACGAACTGTGAAAAGTGAAATCACAGAGAAGGGATCTCCTACCATATTCTAGCTTATCTTAGGTTTTTCTATGTTACTAAATGTTTAGTTTTTTCATTTTTATGAAAGGCATCAGATATTAGAATAAAAAATTCTATTGGGAAGACTTAAAGGGATTTTGTGGACCCATATGTCCCCAGTGTCTATAAGTGCCTGTGGCCAAATAAGTGCCAAAACTCTTAGGAATGAAGGAATGCCACTGAGAAAAAGTAGGCAAATTTCTTTCCTTAGGAAGAAGAATGGGAGTGATTGCTATGGGTATATTTCTCCTCATGTTGGTGATGGAAATGTGTTGGAATAAAGTAGCGGTGATGGTTTTATCATTTCTGAACATACTAAAAAACCATGGTATTGTACATTTAAAAATAATTTAACAGAATGTTAAATAGATCCCTTTTGTAATTCCAAAGAAAAAGAAAAATTATGTATTACACATTGTCATAGCTCATGCTTAATAAATATATTTCTGGATGAATGATGGATTTTTTTTTTTTTTGCCAAAATACTGTTTCTCTCAAAGGATGATGTTTTAGTTGTACAATTGGGTAGTTAATTGGTTAAAAGAAACTATATTTAAGAAGTTTGAGGTTTTATTATGGAGCCTGACCTTGGTTTAAGGGATTAGGGGAATTGGAACATACTTTGGAAAAATGTAGCAGTCTCTCTGGGAAAATAGTTCTGTTTGTGAGTCAGAGATAAGTGTAGCTGCCTGTGGCGATTGTTTTAGCCTTGATCCACCAAAGAAGACAGTTGTGTGGTGTGTTGTTTGGAGTTTCTAGTATTGGAGGAAGGTAACCTCTGCGGAAGTAGCCTCAGTTCAAATCGTTCCAATTTTTTTGTAACTTCAGTTTAAAAACCTATGAATCTGTTGCTCTGCAGACAGAAAAATCTGTCAAAACAGATTAATGCCATGGAACTATATTGTGACTAGTAATGCTGAAGAATTTATCAAAATTTATGTAACTGAGCCACTTAACATTGCCAACAGGTTGTTATATATAGTTGTTTAAGCCATCCAAAGCTGACTGCAGAGGTGGGGATGGTTTTATGTGCCTTATCACAGGTCACATATAACTCAAAAACTGTATCTTCCTTCATTTCTGGTGACTTTCTTATATTATCTTTTCTCTCAAGAAATAGGGGCTGGGGAGATAGCTCAGTAGAATAAGTGCTTGCCTGGAAAACTCAAGGATCTGAGTTCAATCCCTGGTCCTGCAAAAAAAAAAAAAAAAAAGAAATAGATACAAATTCATTTTGAAGAGAATATTTACTGTTAGACAAATATGCAATGTCCTCTTTATCCTATATTAATAATTATGTTGAGGGCTAGGTAGATAGCCCAGTGGAATAAGTGCTTGCCTGGCAAGTGCAAGGTCCTGAGTTTAATTCCTGGTACAGAAAAAGAAAAGAATTATGTTGAGAGAAATAGCACAGTGATTTCCTGATCTTAAGAATCTTCAGGTTTTAGTCTGTGTTAGCTTTTTTGTTTAAAACTTTATCTAGAAGGTAAAATGTTCACATTATACTAATTCTCTCAAAAGCTTGTATCTATCATTATTATTATTATTATTATTATTATTATTATTATTATTATTATTAAAGTATGTGAATTATCTTCCCTTGCTGTTGTATTAACAATTTTTATGTCTGAGGTTATACTACAGATATTGATAGTTGCATAGCTAGAAGCTGGCTTCTCTCATTGCTGTGACAAAATATCTGACACTTAACATTAAAGGAGGAAAGATTTGTTTTGCTCACAGTTTGTAGAAGTCTCAGTCTATAATTAACTGGCTCCTAGGCAGGGTGACATGGCAGAGGGGCATTGCAAATGAGAACAGTTCAAGGTGCCCACAAGATAGCAAAAGCAACAGTGAGAGAGTGTTAGCAGCCTTGTTTTGCCCCTTTATACTTGTCTACTTGGGTTAGGGCAGTGCCAAACCAATCAGTGGACCAATTTAATAATCACACACCCTAATACCCAGCATTGCACCATAAATCAGTCATACACTCTAGATCCAGCTGCCTCTGAAAAAACTTCCCCTGTGAAAGGTTTTGAGAATACATCTAAACACAAGCCATAATATATACATATATATCATTATATATAAATACATAACTAGATATATAGATAGATAGATAGATAGATAGATAGATAGATAGATGGATAGATAGATATGGAATTGAACTTAGGACTTTGCACTTGCCAAGCAGGCACTGCATAAGTGCCTCTGAGCTGTAGTCCCAGCAACTTAAGCTTTAGAGTACTATTAGTATTAAGCATTTATGACGTTTCCTTACCATCTATTAAGATCTGTACTATACTTATTTATATTATATCATTGCATCCCCACAGCAACCTGCTATGATGAAAGGTGCATTACTTTCCTTATTTTGAAGACCTGAGCTCCACCCCCAGGGCTCTAGATCAAGAAAGCTCTAGAGCTGCAGAGAATCTGCATTTCTAAATAGCCTCGCTGGTGCTGGTACTGTGGACCCAGGACTACATTGAGAACCACTTTTTAAGGGAATTTTGGTGAAAGCTCTATACTTTCTCCTTGGATACATGCCAAGTTGACAGTGGAATGTCATGAAGTATCAAACTCGGGCAAATTGATTTGCCTCTGGGGAGTGGTTTGGCATTGGTAGGCATATGTGGGATGAAAGTTACTAATCAATTGAAAACTTATTTTGTAAGTCAGTTAAGAAAGGCACCTAGGAGACTAGCACTAGGGAAGAGCTCCTAGAGGACCCGGAGAGACGCTGGATGTTGTGGGCAAGTCGTAGGAAATGCTTTAGATGGGAAGGGAAACAAGAGTTGGGAGGGCTAAGGGAAACAGATTTTAAAAAAAATTAAGATATGTTCTGCACATGTGCAAGCTTCCCCGGGGTAAAGGTGAGCACTGTGTACTGCAAATGCACTCATCAAAAATGTTTCTAGCACCTGCAGAGTTGTTAATGATTGGGCTAAAATGCTTTTTTAAAAAATTGACAGTTGGAATGAAAGGCAACTAATATTTAGACTAAAATTTTAAAATTATAGTACATATATATGTATGTATCTTACAATTTGCCCTTCAACCATGTTTTTGTGCACAGCTCAGTGCCCATAAGTATACTTGCATGGCTGTGTTGTAGTCATCGCTTTCCCCTTCCTCTCTCTGCAGCCCCTGGCAACCACTACAGTAGAATTACTTGTGGTCTCTAGGAATGTGACCACTCCAGGCCTCTCATTTAAGTGAAATCTTACAACACTATCTTTGTGATTGGTATAGACTTCTGTGATTTGAGTAGACCTTCAGTTAAAAAAAAAATTACAGTACACATATTCTTCAATTAACAACCAAATTCTGTTCCTGTGACTAAGTCGTTCAATGAATTGGCCACTAAGCAAGGAATGATATATAGTATATACAATATGCAGAGCAAAGAAATGGTCAAAGGAAATTTCAACTTGAGGACTTTGCTTTCATCTGTATAAGACTTACATGCAACACTATAATGTATAGCAGAACATAAAACTACAGTACTGTACTACACAGCACAATTAGCAAAAGTTATAGTTCTGTACTGTAGAGGAAGCCACCAAAAGGCCACACTATCACTAATACTACTGCACTATACATCTGAATGGCCATTGGCCAGGTAGGGCATCACATAAGAAATATCTGTCGTAATAATTCTAAGAGTAAATGGAATATAAATAATTATTTGAAATATTTCAAAAAATCAAATTGGGAACCATGGTCTTTGAGCATTAGAGAGTCTTTATTATCCTATTTCAAACCTATTTATCCGTGTACTGTAGGCCCAAGGCTACTCTGAACACAGGGTCTCCTTTCCCCTCTCGTGATTGATAGGTGAATATTGTTCCCCATTCTTGCAAGAACGTGTCCTTGCTAGGCATGGTGTGGCAAGCCTGTAAACCAACGTGGAAGTGTAAGGCAAGACAATTATAAGTTGAAGCCCAGCCTGGGCAATGTAGCAAAGCCTTATCTCAAAATAAAGGAGTAGGGGGTATATACATCAGTGTGAAGGCCTTCGTCTGACCCCCAATACCAAATATAAACTCAAAAACCCTGTCCTCCTGATGCCCATGAAGCTGTGGCCTCAGGACACCAAACTCATCCATTTGTTTATTTATTGGCAGATACTCATTCAGCACACACTAGGTGCAAAACCCACGCAAGCTGCCAGGACGTGGAGGAGAGCTGCATCTCCTCTGCTTCCCTATGTCATCCTCACCCCAGCTCTCCAAGGGACTCCCAGGACTTCCATCAGAGCGACACTCCTCATTTACCTGTGCAGTCAAAGTGGCATATGCCACATCCAGTGGACTTCCCAGAGGACAAAACTTCTGGCTCCGAATGTCTTTTAAAACTTCTAACAAAGTCACTGGGAATCTTTTTAATTTATCCATCCTCCCAGGCCTGAAGCAGAATGTGCTGGATGCAATTTAACCTTTTCTCCATGGCCAAGGTCTATGTTGCATTCTAAATATTGATTTGCACTCTCACTGAGTGGCTCAGGGCAGCTGTGTGTAAGTCAGCAGCGGCTGCTGTTCCAGCTGTCACTGCTCAAGGTGTCTTCACGTCTCCTTCTAATCTGCTTGCTCTAGGAAGATCTAAGGAGAAATAATCAGATATTTCAAGCTTTGAACCAGCTCATTGAATCGAAGACACAGACTAGAGCAGAAGAGAGTTCATGTGTTTTAGTACTTGCTATTTCTATGTGTATAAAATCCCCAACACAGACGGTTCCTCACTTGATGGGCAAACTTAAGATTTTTCAGCTTTATGATGGTTTAAAAAAGCAGCACACATTCATTGGACACCATGCTTCACATGGCAGGGTTTGACCTTCTCCTGGGCTAGGGATATGAGCTTGAGCACTCTCTTGAGAAACTCAGTGTGGCAGTGAGCCAGAGCTTCCAGGAAGCCACACATTCATGAGGGTGAAAAACCAGTACCCTAGAGGGTGCTGTGTTATAATTTAGGTGCGTTAGTGCCTCTGTAAATTACGGTAGTTTCCATCTATGGTGGATTTATCATTGCATCTATTCTGAGTTGAAGAGTACCTGTCTATACTTGGTCATATGGCACTAGGATGGGGAAGAGTGCGTTTCCTGATCTACCTCGCAACTATATGTAGCCAGCAAGTCTAGGAGCTAGCCAATGAGATGTACAAAGGAATGTAATCGCAGCAGGGTGAGGGTCTTATGAGATAGTGAGCAACCTTTTTATGACACACATAAAAGATGTAAAATTGCATATTGGTTGAAGCTGTCTAGTCCCATGTAACTGATGCTATCATACCAGGTACAATCTGGCTTTTTTTTTTTTTTCTGGCTTTTTACATAGAAGAGGAATAAGCTTATATTTATTCGCTATGAATTTGTGTCTTGGTTACTTGTAGTGAAATTTCATTGTCCGGAATATACAGAAATAAATCTGATGAAGGGTTTTGGATGCCTGGGAAATGAGGAGCTCCACATCAGGGGTTTAAAAGAAATTGTCCTCAGGGCCTCAGCATGTAAGTTAAGAAGGAGGCTGCTGTGCTTGGGCAGGCATCTGGAGTCTCACGAGCTGCGCTTCCCTGCTGTCCAGGTCCCCACATCCTCCCATTCTGATTGCCACATGACAGTTTGAAAATTGATGTGACGTACACACCTCCCAGAGTATATGTGCTGACTGGAAGGTAAGTAAAGCCATTCTCAGACTGCTAAGGTTTTAAGCGTCACCTGTTTTCACCATTTACCACCATCCCACTGGACACCTCAGTGTGAATATGGCTAGATTTCCTCAAGCCCAGTGGGCTTCTGACAACTTCGCCCACCTCCACATAAGCTTGTGCACTCCTGACTGCATAAGCCATGTGGGACCACTCAGATTGCGGTCAGTGGTCATACAGCAGTCTGTGAATTGGTAAACCACAAAAGTCTTTATTTTTAAAAATTTTTATTTGTTGGGGCCCCAGTGGGATGGCTCAGTGATCTAAAGCGCCTACTTGGAAAAGTTTGAGCTGCTTCAGGGACCGCGGTTCGATCCCCGGCACCACATGCTGCGCCAGCCCTGCCCTCAGGGTGGGCTGAGCCGGCCATAAAAATGAGTGAATAAACAAACAAAAGTTCTGGAACAAGAAAAAAAAATAAATAAAATTTTAAAAAAATTTATTTGTTATCAGTACATGTTTGCAATGCATAATGATTACACTCCTCCTGGGAAGTTGGTACATGTACATAACGTATCTTAACTGCCCCTCCCTTCCTCCATCTCTTGGTTCTCTTTTCTTTTGCAGAAGATCTACCTTCCTGTTTCTTGTCATCTACCACTTATTTTGCTCCTTCTTTATATTTTGGGTTTATCATATAAGAGAAGCCATGTGCTACTTAAAGTGGTTCCTCTGCTTTTACTTCACCTTGATCTCAAGGCGTATCCATTTCCCTACATATGAGTCAAGTGTATCCTTCCTAGTGACAGAGAGGCACTTGACGATGTTTCCTTTATCCATTCCTCAATTGGTAGACATACTATAGGCTGCATGTAACACTTAGCTGTTATGAAATAGGCTAATGTATACACGGGTATGTGTGTACCACTGGAACAGGATGTCTTTAGTTCTTTTGGGAAGATACTTAGAAGAGGAGTATCTGGATCTAATAGTTTCTAGTTTTAGGTTTATTAGCAGTCTCCATACCTACTTCTTAGTGGCTGAGCTGTCGTAGTGTACTGTTCTCGCCAATTGATGTACATGGGTTCCTTTTCCCCTATAGCCTTGTTAACATTTGTTTATTATTTGATTTCTTGACAATAAATGTTATTTATGAAATAACATGTCATTTTCTCCAATGACCAGAGATTTAGAGAAATTTTTCTTATATTTAGTAGCTAATTTTATTTCTTTTGAAAACTGTCTATTCATTTTAGTTGTTCAGTTTTTGGTTATGTCTCTTAGTTTAGGGGCATTTTGTTGTTATTCTTTCTATATTATAGATATGAGTTCTCTGTCCTAAGAATACCTGGCAAATTTTTCTCCATTCTGTGGGTTGTCTGTGCATTCTATTAGTGTCTCCCTTAGCAGAAGATTTTTAATTTGATATAATTCCATTTGTTGATTTTTGGTGTTATTTTTTTTTAATTTTATTTATTATTTTTTTTCTTGTTTCAGAACCTTTGTTTGTTTATTCACTCATGTTTATGGCCGGCTCAGCCCGCCCCGAGGGCAGGGCTGGCGCAGCATGTGGTGCCAGGGATCGAACCACGGTCCCTGAAGCCGCCCAAGCTTCCTCAAGCAGGGGCTTTAGACCACTGAGCCCGGCCCCTTTGGTGTTATTTTTTATGCAGCTGGGGTTCTGTTCAAATTGTCCTTGCCTATGCCTATGACTTTCAGGGTTTTCATCTGTTATATATTCCATAAAATTAAGTGTTTCTGCTTTAACATTTAGATCTTTGACTCATTTTGATTTTAGCTTAGCACATGGTGGGATATTTGGGTCTAAATTCAGTCTTCTGCATGTGTATGGCCAGTTTTTCCAGCACCATTTATTAAAGAGGTTCTCTCTTCTTTAGCACATCTGTTTGGCCTCTGTCAAAGACCAGATGGCTGAATGTGCCTGGGGTTGCTTCTGTGCCCTCTGCTGTGTCCCGTTGATCCATATGTCATGTTTGTGCCACACTGTGTGCTTATCACTGTAGCTTTGTAATGTAACTTGAAATCTGAGATTGTGATGTCTCCTGTTTTGTTCTTGTTGCTCCCAGGCTTGCTTTTGCTCTTCTGAGTCTCTCCTGGTCCCACACTGGTTTTAGGATTTCTTTATCCACTCCTGTGAGAAATGGTATTGGTAATTTAATTGGGCTTACATGAAATATGTGTATCAGTTTGGGGATTATGGCCATTTTAACCATAGCGGTTTTGTCCACCCAGGTACAGGGGAGATATCTTTCCATTTTGTGATGTCCTTTTTGATCTCATTTGTTTGAGTACTGGAGTTCATTGTCAAGGTATTCTACTTCCTTGGTTCCACTAATATATATATATTTTTGTTTGTTTGTTTGTTTTGTTTTGTTTTGTTTTGTTTTGTTTGTTTTGTTTTTTTGGCGGGACCGGGGTTCAAACTCACAACCTTGCACTTACCAGGCAGGCACTTGTTTCACAGAGCTATCTCTCCAACCCCTAAAATATTTCTTAAAAGAGTAACATAGTTCTCAGCACTGGCAGACAGGCTAGGTCGGTCAATTTGAAAGGTCTCTGATTCTATTAATAAGCCAGAAGGCAGGAACTAGGTGGATTTCCTTGAGTCTGCTTTGAAATTCCCCAGAAGCACAGACACTCTTAGACCAAACTAAAGGAGACCATAAAGGAGTTGAAAACACATGGGAGCAAGAATTTCTTTGATGGACTGCCTGCATGTGGCTTGGCATGAGATCTCCATCTAAACAGTAACATTTTAGGCATTATCCAGATACTCAGGGGCAGCTTTTATATAAAGTGTATTTGACATAGAGTTTTTTTTTGTTGTTGTTGTTTTTAACGTCTTTGTTGCTGAGATTATCCTTTTGCAATGAACTGTGTACGTAGAAGCCATATTTTATTATTAATAATGTTAATAGTAGCCATGAATTTAGTGTGTGCTTTGTGCCCGACTTGGAATGAAGTACGTCCTTCCTCATTCTCACTCAGTTCACACAAGAGGTCGTGCTCTCCCACTGGACAGGTGAGATTTGCGTCTGAAGAGATGATGTGATGGGTCTAAAACTCGGAGCAGGGGCCAGCAGGATGGCTCAGTGGTCTAAAGCGCCTGCTTAGGAAAGCTTAGGCGGTTGCAAGGAATGTGGTTCAATCCCTGGCACTACATGCTGCACCAGCCCTGCCCTCAGGGCAGGCTGAGCCGGCCATAAAAATAAATAAATAAACAAAACAAACAAAAGTTCTGAAACAAGAAAAAAAATAAATAAAATAAAACCTGTAGCAGCAAATCGTGGCTCTTGCTCCATGATGGCCTTCAGAGCAGCACTCTGCGTGATGCTTCTCCATCAGAAAGCATGGTGTACGAAAAAACCTGAAAACATTTAGTAGATGGCATTTGAAAGGCCCCTTCATGCTCTCAGTCCAGGGAACCTTCCTGTGAGCATGTTGTTCATATTATTGCCAGGAATCCTCAGTCATGTTATTAATATATATCATGACAGCCCTAAATCATATGATCATATCAAATTATACCTGGTCATATTATTTTCACCACAATGTCTGACTTTGCACAATGATGTTAGGTCATCTTTCTCTTACTATCCAATCTTTCTTACCTTTTTAGTTTGTATTTCTTCTCTTTGCTTCCTTCTCAGGGAATAGCACCTCAGTAGACAAGGAAGACTGTGTCCATCACTAGTTTGATATGTTGGTAGGGGGTACTGAGAACTTGTTTATATACCACACTTCTCTGAGACTCAGTGTGTGGTCTGTAGTGTGTCACATAGTCTATGTTGATGTCCTCTTGGAGCTTAATAGAAATTCAGTTTCACTCCCCAAACCCACCAGATTGGGGTTTGCAATGTAAGAGACCTCAAGGGGTCTTCGACACAGTAAAGATCGGGCAGCACTGGTCATATGTCCACCAAGCAACCCTGGCGTGGCTCAGCCCACCCAAGAGGCAGTGACTAAGGGAGAGGAGAGCACAGAATCAGCAGGAGGATTGGCCAGCCATGGAGCGCAGAGCCTGCCCGGCTAGCACAAGGCGCTGAGTTTGATCCCCAGTAACACACACACACACACACACACACACACACACACACACACACACACATACACACACACACCGAATCAGCAGAAAGAGAACCCCAAGCCCAGCTTAGAGGTGCGAGAAGTCTAACAAACTTTTGCAGACCCCAACCGTGGACCCAGCACCTCCACCACTGCGCAGAAGCAGTCCGACAGCTTGGAAACTCTGCAGAGAGGTTATCAAGTGAGAGGTTATCAAGGTCATGAAAGTCATTTAAGGGAATTCATATAAAAGAACTTCACTGGATGAATTTCCTAAGTAATGGTTCCTTCAGGGAGGAGAAAAGCTGTTAAAACAAAACATTTCCTCTTTGAAAAGTAACTTTATTTAAAATTTTAAAAATCCAAGCCCTCTTATCTACTTTGGCTTTCATTGGAGTTAATAGGACTGTGAAAACATTGACCTCATTTGAAATTCCCTTTCAGCAAATGGTCAAACCTTTGTTTTCTGCCCCATTGTTTTCAAAACTGGTGCATAAAAATAATGCTTATGCTTCAGGCCTGTGCTGAGGCCTCTAACCTCCCGCAATTCCCTGGCTCACACAGTCCTCTGTTTTCTGCTTACACGAGAACCTTTGCTCCTCGCGCTGCCTGGTCTCATTCTTTTGGTCCAATCCTGATAATTGCTTGCTGATTCTTATGGCTATCATTCTTGTAATATCTTTTCCCAGTGATAATTGGATTTAAGCAATTTAAGGTATCACGTGCTGCATTTTTCTGATCAAAGCGACTTTATGTCATGCATGCATGATAAGGTGGTTGAGGTTTCAAAACCAGCTCTAGAAAAAATGTCATGCTTTCTTGAGATTATAAACAGACACAGATAAGCACCAGTATATTTCTGTCCAGCTTCAAGTTTTGGGATGAGATTCTAAAAGTACACTTTGTTGTTTGACTTCCAAAGAGTGAATTTGAAAAGCAAAACAAAAATGCTGACTATTGGCTTTGTATTTTTATAACATTTTTGGAAAGTTATGACTTTATAAGAGATAGCTTTTGTGATACCAAAGAGTAGAGTCTTCTAATAGCGATAAAGACTCTAAAGTATTTGAATAAGTAAGTTTCCTATATGATATTTTGTAACATGTACTGGTTGCAGAAGCTTTTATCGTTGTATTTCATTTAGTTTGGTAAGATGATATAACATTCTTGTATAGAGAGACAACCTCAGTTCCTCTTAATGAACCATAGTCATATTTTGAGTTTTCAGGTTCAAGACAATTGTATTCTTAATATAAAGTAACATTTACTTTCTCTGGCACAAAAATGATGGGCTTTATAACCCATAAGAATGAAGACATTATACATTCAAAACATACATGTGAAAACAACACTGACATTCTGACTCACCCACAAAGAATGGCTATCATCAAGAAACCAACCAATAACAAATACTGACTGAGGCAGGGGAGGAACTCTTTTTCTTTGTTGGTAGGAATATAGACTGGTGCCACCACTATGGAAATCAGTGTGGAGATTCCTCAAAAACTAAGACTGAAGGCTCCATTCAAACCACCTAGTCTCTTTCTTGGAGTCTTCCTGAAAGAGTTAAAAGCATCATACCACAGTGATAAATACACACCAATGCTTATAGCATCACAATTTGTAACAATTAAATTTTGGAAACAGACCAAATGCCCATCCATTGATGAAAGGATAAAGATGTGACTTTTTTATACAGTGGAGTACTACTCTGCTGTAGAGAAAGATACACTTGAGACATTTCTAGTGAAATAGTTGCACCTTGAAGCCATTCTCTTAAGTTAAATAAATCTGACACACATGTGTACATATGGCATTGTTTCGTTGGTGTGAGAAACCAAGAGTGTAAATAAGGGCCAAAATGTATAATAGATATTATGAAACAGGAAGATAATGTTCAAATGGGAAGGGGAACAAGGAGTGGGAGGGGGAGAGAAAAAATTCATAAGAAAATAAGGAAAAAATGGAAACAAAGGTTTTGTAAATAGGGGAAGAGGGGTTGAAGGTAGGATAGGGGAATAGGGGGAAAATAACCATTTACAGTTACAGATTCCCTATAATGAATATTCTCTCTCTTTCTCTCTCTCTCTCCCCCTCCCCCCAATGTACCAATAAATGTAATAAAAATATCTTTTTTTTTTTTTTTTTTTTTTGTCTTTTTGAGACAGGGTCTTGCTATGCAGTTCAGGCTGGCCTTGAGCTCACTTTTGTAGCCCAGGCTGGTCTTGAACTCGCACCAATCCTCCTGCCTCAGCCTCCCGAGTGGTGGGATTACAGGCGTGCGCCACCACGCCCGGCAAAAATATCTTTAAAAGAATGAAAACATGATAAAATATTGTAACCACAAAACATGGAGGAATTTAAGGTTCCTGTTCAGCATTTGGACAGAAATAGTTTAGGTAAAAGAATATTTCTCAAAAATAAATTTTTTTAAAAATCCACTTAGGGAGGCCTGGCAGGATGGCTCAGTGGTCTAAAGCACCTGCTTGGGAAAGCTTGGGCGACTTCAGGGACCGCGGTTCGATCCCCAGCACCACATGCTGCGCCAGCCCTGCCCTCGGGGCAGGCTGAGCTGGCCATAAAAATGAGTGAATAAACAAACAAAGGTTCTGAAACAAGAAAAAAATAAATAAATATAATAAAAAATTCTTTAAAAAAAAATCCACTTAGGACTAGGGAGATAGCTCAGTGGCGTAAGCATGTGCATGTGAAATGCAAGGTCCTGAGTTCAATCCCTGGTACAGAGGAAAAAAAATCCTTTAAAACAAATCACTTTCACTTGGAAAAATGTAAACCAAATACAGTCTATAAAATTAATTTTATCAATGATCAGGTAAAGGCCTGTTGTTGCGATTACAAATACCCAGCCTCTATGAGTCAGCCTGGAAGCTTATGCTTTCCTGAAGGCCTGGCTTATTGAAACCAGGCTTGTATTACTGGCGGCCCGTATGTGGGGTATTCAAAACAAGTGGTAGGCATAGCCCTCGGCTTTTAAGAAGAGACTGGATGTGTTGTCCATTGACACATTTAAGAATAGCTAACAGCTGTCTATATTTGGAAGCATATAACACTCCTCCACTGGAGTAGCCATTAGTTGACTGTGAATTCAGGACTCCACAGAAGGAAAAATACAAGAAATCTATAAAACAAAAGAGAAGGAGGAAATAACGCACATGGGGGAAGGTGGACTGTGATGTTAGCTGGGGCATACAGAGACTTCCAGTCAGAAGCTGTGTCTCGCAAGCGCTGAGGGAAATGGAGCCCAGTGGCAATGCGCGTGTTCTCCCAGTGGGCAATGTGCGCGTTCTCTCCAGACACCTAAGTCGGCCTCTGGAGCCAAGCACTGTGGGCACTTTTCCACCTCTGCCCACCATTTGGGACAGACATGCAAAGTGACAGTGATAGGAAAGGAGTTTCTTCCTGGGTCTCTTCATATTTACTCTCTGCCAAGCAGTTTTCCACTGACAGTCTTCAGCATTTTCTTAGCACTTTGATCTTAGTGCTGTCAGTTTGAAGATTAAAACATTCAGAATATTCTCAGTACCACTTAGCTGTTCGCAGTGCATGCCAGGACCCTGGATACCAAGCCATGTCTCCTGTCTACCCACATCTCGGAGAAGCCAGGCAAGAGAATCTGGGTGTCTACACTTGGCCAGAAAGAGACTGACACAATCAGTAGACGTCAGAACACAGCTCTCTCTCTCTGGAGAAATCGTGGGTGATTATTTCTCCTTCATTGTGTTCAGCATCCTCTTGAGATCACTTGGGCAGGAGTTGTGTCAGGTGGGAGAATTGTGAGTAATGATCAGGGCTTGGTGGAGCCAGCCTGGGTGACTGTATTATCCTCAGTTGCATCCCGTCTGCCCTCACAGATTGCTCTGGGCCAGAGCTGCGAGGCCTTTAGAGCTGACCTGGTCCAGCCCTGTTATTTTGGCTGATGAACAAACCCACAGAAGGTCAGGGCCTTCCCCTGCAGGGAATGAGGAGTGGTTCCAAAGCAAGGACTAGAACTAAGGATATTGTTTTACAGGATATTGTTTTCCCTGCCTCACACAGTGTCACTCCACCCACCATTCATTTCAGCTGCTATTTGATCTCACTGCATGTGCTAAGCTGGGCCAAAGCCTTGGATGTGTAAGGTGGGTAAGATGTGGTCCTTCATAGTCTGGGATGGAGAGAGGAAGAGGAGGGGGGGAACTCATAGTACATCTCACCCCTGAAGACAAGAAGAAGCACAGGCATAGACGTACAGGGAGAGCATGCAGAGCACGTCAGGAAGGCTGCAGGTGGTGCTGTTTGAGCAGAGACTTAAAGGATCAGCAGAACTGAGTCCAGGGAAGATGGAGGAAGAGAACAGGGTACGAAGAGGAATAAGTACCCCTGTGCTTCCACTGCCAAGTAACTCCTTTCATCCTCCGTTGAGAGACGGTGGGGTCTTCACTTTTAATTCGCTAATTTCATTTCTCTTAAAATTGAAGGTAAAAGATAAAGTGAGTGTTTTTTGCATTACTCTTTCTGCATTTCATCAAATGAAATACAAAAGACTATAGAGAAATAGAAAATCCACTTGCAGTTGGAGCTGCTTGAGTCTGATTCAACATGGATCTCAGATATTCCTACTCATGACTGCAGCTCCGGCTGGAGACTCTCTGAAACGGAAATGGAGCGTGGGCAAAATGAGTTTAGCTTTAAAACACTAAAGACTACCTCAAAAAAATAGTATATATATATATATATATATATATATATATATATATATGTATACATATATATGTATATTTGTGTTAATATTGTTTGAACATGATATCATGCCTGTATTTTTTACTCTGAATGACTATGACTACTGGGAAGACAATAATACACAATGTATTAATTATTATTACTCTTATATTAACATGTTTTCAGACTTTGTTTTCTTTTTTTTTTTCTTTCTCTCTTTAAAAGAAAAAAAAAAAGACTACACCAGTAGTCTGAAGGGACTAGTTGGAAGTCATGGGCCAAGTGGAATTCTCAGTGAAAGTGGCTCAGGGCCTCTTCCTGTCTTTGTTTCTGATAGCTTCATGCTTCATAGCAGTAGTGACGCAGCACAGTGATGACCCTCCGTGTCCTCTTTAATTGTGAAAGAGGAACATAAGCAGGTGGGTCAGAAGCCTCTTGTCACATGCCTGGCTCCAGGTCACTTGGTCTCCTTTCATGAAGTGCAAAGCTTTCTGTTCAGTGCTTTGGGGGGATACCAAGAATGAGAAGGTAGTATGTCCCTGTCCCCCTCCATTGCCTTACATAGGACAGGCTCTGATGCTATATAAAGTAGAACTGTATGGCCTATGCACTCACCAGCAGTATTACTGTCAACAAGGAAATCTGAACCTCTGTTCCCTCCTGTGTAAACTATGGATTGCAATTTACACGATGGTCAGGAAGCTTCGTGACATAACCTACGTAAAGCGTCCCAGATAGTGCCTGACTTATAGCGCATGCTCAGTGGTAGCCATCATCATCAGAATCATCATTGTGCTTTGGAGGATGTGAACCCTGACACATTAGCTTTGCACTCCTCCTTAGTCAATGAAGATTCAGGCTGAAATGAGATGAAGCAAAGAACCACGAGTTTCTATATACTTTAAAACAGTTGTGGTTGTACAGAATGCTTCTGGTAGAGGTCATTACTGCACCTTGAGGTTAACTTTGAGAGTATTTAGAGTTGCATATTGTTGGTTGATAAACCATGCAAGCTATAATAGTTGGTATTTGGCTTTCTTTTTTGCCGTTGGTGTTGATTTATCTTACTTCCTATAACATACCTTTCAAGATCCCTCCTTCTCCAGTCTTGATATATGGCAAATTAGTTGCATCCCCCAACCCATTCCCCAAACCCAGGAACAGAGAATACAAGATTGGTACATGCACTTCATCATACTAATCAGTGGGTGGGAAGGTGACCCAGCCACAGTGCATGGCAATTCTGCTGTGGCTTCCAGGAGATTTTCACTGCTTGCCACTGTAAAGAGAGTCTGTGTCTCTCTTTTATATTAGTGAGAAACAAGCCTATCTGAGAATGCCATCAAAATCAAAGAGAATCCCAAGATGGAGAGAGAAAAACTACAGCCCAGTGCCTTTATCTAGATGAAGTTACACACTTCAACTCTGAGTTGTGTATGCTCTGGAATTCAGATTGTTCCCCACATGCTGTTTCCTCTCTTTGAGCAATAGGTACATAAATAAATAATTCCTCTATTGCAGATAGGTTAGGTCTATGAAACTGAGCTCACACTGAGGAAATATAAGCATAAGTGATTCAGCCACTTTCAAGCCTTCCCCTAAAACCACCTATTTGATTCTCCAGCACACATAAGTACATGTGTGCACACGCACACACACATATACACACAAACACACACATCCTCTTGTACAGTATTCTGGTAGATGTTCCAGTATTGGTATCTGGTAGATGACCACTTATTGGTCCACATTTTGGGATGAGGTACAGGTAGCATCAGGGAAGAGCTCTTCAAGAAAATGACAATTGAACAAGAGACCTGATTTTCAAAGGACAGAAAACAGTGAGGCTGTTGGGGCATAGGAGGAAGAAAGAACATATAAACTATCCAATGCAAAGGCCTTGAGACAAAAAGGGGCTTGGCCTATTGGAGGAACAGAAACGGGACCAGTCCTACTGGACTGAGGAACAGCAAAATGATTCCAGTAGTCTAAGTTAGAAGGGGTCAAGAGCTCTAGATACCAACCCTGGACATCAGAAGAGAGCTCTGGAAGCAGTCAAGCCTGAGCTGAGGTGATCTGTGGGCATGAGCCTTCAGTAGAATCAGCTGGAGCCAGGCAAGAGATGCAGAAACTGGACCGAGTCTCCTAAGTGGTCCCCATTTCTCCAGGGTACTTAGCCAAGACAAGCTTTTTTTTTTTTTTTGCATTTAATAAGAAACAACAATGTGATAGTTTCAAAACATGTTATTAGTACATTTCCAGTATTTGGTACAAGGCATATTATCCTCCTAGTAGTTATGGAGAGCACAGGGTGGAGACGTGATAATTTTTCTAATCGTTATCAGTACAAAAAATTTCTTCTCCTTGAACTAAGAGAAAGTATTTGTATATATAATCCATTGTTCCATAATTGCAGTGGGTTATTGGCAAAACTGACAATGATGGAAGCTGTTGATTTAAGCCTTTTACACCTCAGCATACTAATCTAGCTTTACGTTTTATGCCTCATGGTTAAACTTTTCTGCTGGGTGGTTAAGGGCAGAACAAAGGTTAAAGCAAGACATGTATAACAGAACATGTAACTTTTGTATCTCCCAAGGTCAGTCAGATCCCCTCAGAGTTTAGTGTGAACCCATGTATAGTGCTTTGTAGAACTGTTGTCAGTGTCAGATATCTGGATGAGTCATGGCTATTGATTGACCAGTTTGCTCTCTGTGAAAGCCTGAGAGAGTGTTTGCTCTCTAGGTGACTCTCCTTAGGTATACTATATGTCTTCAGTCCCTTTCCTCTGTAGCTCCACAATATCCTTGAACAGAAAATTTGGGAAACCACCAAGCTATAGGATGTTATAGCACAGGTTCTCTTATGTCCTAAGTCCTCGCTGACCTTGAAGGGCTAGGGCCAAAATATTAGCTATTCTTGTAGCCCTTCTTTTTCTCCAATTTTTGGCCTATAAACTTGTATTCTTAACCCTCCAGAAGAAAAGCTTAGTGATACTATTACTCTATAACATAGGTACTTGGGCTTAACCTCACTGTCTTTCTGAGTATCAAATGCTGGTGGGAGTAGGGGAGCTGGCACATACATCTACTCTGTGCTGTAGGCTCTTTTTGCATCTCTTCAGCCTCCATTCAGAAGATCTTGGTAGAGATTTGAGAGTAGTAGCTAAGTTAAGTGATGTCATTGGTTATCATGGTTCAACAACCATATTAGTGTTGAAGTCCTTGCCTCTCATATATTAAGGAAAACATAACTTTGTAAATACAAATGTATACTTAGACACAGTATTATCACTATGTATCATATTAGGTATTTATGTGCTTGCTCTCTGCTTCACCTAAACGAGATTGCTAGTCCCACAAGGACAGAGATTTTTTTATCCACTGTTGTGTTCCCAATGCCCAGAACAGTGTCTGTAGCATAGGAGAAATTCAGTATGTCTGATGAGTGAGCATATATGAATAAATACAAAACCAAGTGAACATGCCACTCTGATAGGCCTAAGCATGTGCCTGCTCTGTTCTACCCATAGACACCCTATGCCCCAATAAGATCATTCATAAATTCATATAAATTAATTAAAAGTTTCCTCTGCACATTAGAGGTGAATGACTAACTATCCTGGACATCATAGGAGTATTCCTTTGTTTTCTTGTGTATTCCAAGAATAATTCATGTTTCCATGTCAATGCAAACTTTGACCTTTTCTTTTAGAGAAGAAAAATGAGCTACACTTACTTGTTTTTATAATGAGATGGAGGTTACTTTGGAGGAAGATGGTTGTTTCCTCTTTAATGTGGACTAAAATGCTAAAGCTAATGGATGCTTATTGTTTACCTGGCATTTACTAGGCTCTTGCCTCCTATCTTCTTATCAGGTAGCACCTTTGCTAAGTGGCTCGCAAGGTAAATGTTACTGAGTCACTGCTCGGCTCTCCTTCTGGAGTTAGATTCCAGATTCTCTTTGTCTCCAAGAATTAAACAAAATAAGGAAAAAGCAATGGAAAATTTTATTTGAAGAAGTAAAAGTAAAGCGTGAGGGAGGAAGAAACTGGCTCTGCAGAGCAACTTGAGCTGAGGAAAAGAGGGGAAAGAAGATAAAATTACAATCTGAAGGAAGCAAGGTGGGCTATGGTGAAGGAAACCACAATAGCAAGTTCATCGTGGCATCTCTGTGCTTTGATGCTATCCAAAGCTAGAGGAAACCCACAGGAACTTCTACATATGGGTCCTAGAGGTGGTGCTGGGATCCCGCACTTCAGGCTCATATCAAGGCTATGCCATGCTGTTGGAAACCTGCTCCAGTTCTCACGAGAAGTCCATGTGTGGGGCTTTGGGCACATGTTCTGGGAACTCAGAATTAACACGTCACACCCACTTCCCCACCCACCTTCACCATGCCCTAATCTTCTGTGTCAATCTTATCTGTATAATAATTAGATGTGGTAATGTTTTTGTTCTTATTCTAATGATTCTCGCTTTGTCTGTGGAGAATTGGGGACTTAGAGGTTCATTAATTTACCTGAAGTCATACTACTAGTAAGTGGAACAGGCAGAAGTGTTTTTTTTTTTTAGAATTTTTTATTTTTATTTATTTATTTATTTTCTTGTTTCAGAATCTTTGTTTGTTTACTCATTCATTTTTATGGCCGGCTCAGCCTGCCCCGAGGGCAGGGCTGGCACAGCATGTGGTGCTGGGAATCAAACCATGGTCCCTGAAGTCGCCCAAGCTTTCCCAAGCAGGTGCTTTAGACCACTGAGCCATCCCACCGGGCCCCATGCAGAAGTGTTATGGATTGTGTCTAGTTGTCCCCCCAAAGCCTCATGCAGCCATGAGGTGGGGACTTCTAGAGTTTGAGATTAACTCATGATCCACTGGGATTGTGGGTAATCCAAAACTGGGATTATGGGTTTGAGTCTTGCTGGGATTATGGGTGTGAGTGCTCTGCCCAACCTGGGACAGAGAGCCTGAATGCAATATAAGAGAGACAGAGAGACAGACTGTTGCCATTGTTGCTGTTCCACTGCCATGAAAGGTTGCTCTGCCATATGCCAACCTGCCTTGGAGCCAGGTGAGTACAGAGTGAAGCTTCCAGTAACTGTGAGCTATATAAACCTGTCCTTCCTTCATTTTTGGTATCAGGAATTTGTCCCAGCAGCAAGAGAAGAGAAACTGAGACAGGGAACATGCTTAATGACTAGACTGTTGAACCTGTACTGGTACTGGTACTCCAGGAACGGTCACATAAATCATTCACTGAGTAGATGACATATAAGATGTAGTAACAGCCTCAAAGACTTTGAGGATGAAAAGTGTTAACACATGCAAAGATACACGCATATCCCTTTAAATTTGGGGGGAGGATTGGTCAGACTTTTTTTTTTTTTTTTTTTTTAACAGAGACTCGAGAAGGATATTTTTAGAGGTAGATTTGGGATACATTCAAAACAGAGTGTGAATGCTGAGAGAAACGAGGCCCAATACATTTGGGAGCCAGGGATCATTTATGTATTTTAGTTGCTAGAAGTCTGTGGAATTCAATAATCTGTAGTCTTAGTCTCATCTAGTAGGTGCTGGGAGAGGATGACCCGCCCACAGTGAGATAAGGGCCCATTCCGGCAGGGAATCCCCACAGGGCTGTCCCTTCCGGGATGCTTTTGTAGGTGAAAGGAAGTAAATTGGATGGTAGGGATAAGGAAGTTCCCCAGGTTTATTGTTCAAGAAGAGACAGACAAGTAATCGTCACAATAAACTGGGCTTGTATTCTTAAGCTGCAGTTTTTCTTTAAAATACAATTTTTAAAAATCTTTATTTCCTTGTCTCCCTTCTGCCTAGTTTTTATATCTTCTGTCTTTCGTCCTTTCTGCTCCAAACTTTGGTTCCTTAAAGGGGTGCAGAAGGTCCAGTGGACTCTCTTCATGTAATTGATGTAGGGGAATGAAACCCTCAACCTGAAAAATACCTGGGACCAGTTTTGTGTGGATGAATTTCAGGAACAAAAGGAGATTAAGACCAGAATATTGACTGGGGGAAAGAAAGCTGTCTGAGAGAGGGACAGAAAGGAGACCTGAGCATGTTACCCTGGTAATCTTTCATTCCCAAGAATTTTTATTTTATTTTTATTTTTTTTTAGAGTAAAACCATGCAGTAAGGCAAGTATAAGGTGAAGAACATTGGAACTTGCTTAGGTGGGCATGAGGTAGGGCAAAATTATGGTCAAAGAATGAGATTACAAGCACTATAGCTCAGATCAAATTAATTAAATCTACGATTGAATGGGAAAGCAAGTCACACGGCAAGCAGGCATGAATGTAAGACAGGAGTTTATCAGGTAGCCTGCTGATAGTGGTTGGATTAGTGACTCTTCTTGGCTTTCTTCAAGTGATGATCAATCCATATGCTAATCTATAGGAAGGTCAGCATTTGTGTAATCCTTGGTTCTTAGGTTTGGCCCACGTGGGGAGCATCTGTCTCTCTCAGTTTTAAGGTATCTTGTCTTCCGTGCTGTCTCCTTGAGGGGCTGGCCCTGTCCGACTGCCTATAACATTTCTGTCTAACTCAGCTATTTACAGCTGAGTTATGTTCCAGGCTGAGGAAGGGCAGGAACCCTGCCTAGGCAGGGATTGAAAATCTCCTTTGGGCTGATCTAAAGGAGAGAGCGGAACATCAGGTTCCATCGGGTCCTTCTCCCATTAGAAGTTCAGAGAGAAGCACCACAGAGTCAGTGACATTCAACACAGTTTACTTTGCCAACACACAAAGAGGGAGTGTGGCTCCTCTGGAGAGACTGCAGATCCCAGCCATTCTTCAATGGGCCTGAGGGAAAAGCAGTCCCCATAGGGTCTGTCCCATAGGAAGTAGCTGACTGCTACTCCCGCACTTCCTCTGTGCTGGGTTATCCCCCGTGAGTGCTCACCAGATCCCTGAAAGTTACGTATGGTGTCTGTATTCCAAAGACAAAGAGATGGAAGCCTGGAGTGGCTCAGCACTTGCCCAGGGGGCCCCTAACTGACAGCTGGGCTCAGTACTGTGGAGCCAGTGCTTGTAGTGAGTCTGTGATTTCACCTATTATAACATTAGAGATCCTTTGCTATTAAGGGGAGGATAGCTATGAAAACTGCTACCCTCTAAGTTTTTTCTTTTTTTTAATAAAATACAAGATGTGTTCAAGATAGAAATTCTGGTAATTTTTAAACTATGTAATTAGATGTTTCAAGATGAATTTTTTTCTTTTAGATTCCATTCACTTGCTGGATAATGTTCTTGAACTAGCTCTAATAGCACCATTTTAGTATAATTACTTGAGATAGAGGCACCTAAGATAGAATTCTTAAGAGCAAAATCTTATTAATGAAGGGTAATTTTGTCATTCAGTAACAGATTTAAAATAAATCCCATTTGTCACATCCATTAATACTCAGGTTTTTTATATAGATTGGTTATCTTTTTCGTCATTGGTTTATTTTATTCATTCACTCTTTCATTCAACAAATATGTATCATGAACCTGTTGGGATTTTTTACTTTCTAAATGAATCTGACAGCTCCCAGCTTGCATAGATTCTCTAACTCTCACAGGTGAATTGCTGGGGAAGCAAATTAAAGCAGAAAATTAGGGGCTTGGGTAGAAAAATGAAGTCCCCAATTTTCAAAAAGGAGTTATCAATAGTGGATGGTGCTGGTGAAGTGAAGTCAATATGAGAACAGCTGGAGTGAGAAGAAAAGCCCAGTGGGGTAGAAGCCGAGCATTCCAAGAGAGAGAGGGGAGAGCTGGCTCTGTTCCCTCGGATGCTCTGGAAGCAAATGCATTAGTGATCGGGCAGGCAGAGGAGGGAGCAGCCCTGAGTCAGAGGAGAGAGTAGTAAGCAGCTCACTTAAAAATCTGCAAGAGGGCCCACTTTGTATACTGCTTTGTCCCCTCTTCTGGAGTTCAGCTTGACAGGCTGTAGCACTGCTGTCTCATCGAATTCTCAAGAGGAGGGAGAAGCCAGTACTATAAGGGGAGGGCTATTGGAGCTTCCAGAAAAACAAATGGGACCAAGGAAGAATTCATTTTGTTTGGACCCCTCCAGTGGCTAAATGGGGAGAGTACCTCTCTAAGAACCTGCAACTGTTTGTTTATCTTACGTTTTTGTCTGATCAGTGGCTGTGATTCATCCAGATGGCTGACACTGGCAAAAGTTCTGCAAGCCACAATACATGGTTCCAGGGTAAACCTTGAGGGGACCTGACTGACCTTGTCAGATAAAAAAGTTACATTTTTTGTAACATAGGTCTTGCTTTACGTTGGTCTTAAGCATCCAGCAGAAAAGTCTAACCACAGAGTATAAAAAGGAAAGCCATGCTAGACATGGTAGCTCGTACCTGTAATCCCAGCACTTGGGAGGCTGAGGCAGGAGCATCAGTGTGAGTTTGAGACCAGCCTGGGCTACTCAAGGCCAGCTTGAACTGCATAGCAAGACCCTGTCTCAAAAAGACAAAGAGAGAGAGAGAGAGAGAGAGAAAGAAAGAAAGAAAGCCATACCAATATGCTGAGTTATAAAAGGCTCAAGTCAACAGCTTCTGACAATGCCAGATGAGCTGATAATCCACTGTTATGGGCTCTTGGACTATATATACAGTCACTTTCTCTTTGTACAGTGAAAAGAAAGATACGTACTAATGATGTTTAGACAAGAAATCACATCTGCATCTGTGCTCTGAACAACTATGACAAAGACAACATTATACAATGTATTAACTATTGTAAAAATAATAATGAAAATAAATTGTAAAAAATAATAATTTGTCTGATCATTGAAATTAGAATCCAAATTGCAGCCCTCCCTCCTCCATGTGTTGTCTGCTACAACGGATGCCCTTGGACTCAGAAGAGGTCTATAGGTTGGCTGGAAATGGAGCTTCTGCTTTCTTCCTTCTGTAAACAATTTAGTCCTCACTAAAGAGAGGATCTCAGATTTATAAAAGGAGTCACACAGAGCAAGAGTATGGTTTGTCTGCCCATGAAAGACTGTTGTAGTCCTATGAGGACACTTAACACAAGGGTCATCCATCAGGACTGTCAGCCAGCTAGATCAGGCTGCATTACAGTCCCATCCTCATAGATCACCCTCACCCCCCCCAGGGGGGTCTTCACACTGTTTCCTAGGGAGCCTGAGTCTTGGTCTCGCATCAGATTATCCTGCAGGAGACCAAGGGGCATTAGCACGTGACTTGATGGGTTCACACAGCTGGGAAGCAACTGAGGTAGGATTTGAATGTAGACCTGTTCTTCTAAAGCAGTGGGAGAGTCCTCTCTGTGTCTCTTTTTCCCTAGGTCAGGAAGGAATATTATTGCTGCAGGAGTCTTCCTCTATGCATTGTATTTATTGAATACCTTCTGTGTGCCAGTGCTATGTTTGGCAGGTTGTGGCTCTGCCCTCTTAGACTGAAACCAAATTCTATGAAAGCAAAATATAATTCTGCTTGAAGTATGGAAGCTCCCTATAGCCAACACCCCTCCCAACACACCTGAAAGCTCTGTATTTCCCTAATAACATAATTTATCCCATTGTACTATGTAACTTCTTTAGGGAGATAAGACTCCCGACTTCAGAAAAGTGTGGCACATTAAGGCTTTTGGATACTTTTAGCAGCAGTGGCAAACCTTTTAAAGCTTTGTTTGATAACAAACAGCCCATTGCAGTACACGAGCCATAGATTTGCTGCCACTGCTTTAAAGTAAATGTCAGGATTATTTTCTCAGTGACTCTCAGGGGCCAGCTTGCTTCTTCTTGCAACAGAAATGATAGCGGAGGCACACTAACATATAATTCCAAGGTGAGGAAATTACTGAGCAGATTTAGGGGAAAGTACATTTTTTCACACTCTTGCCATTTATTTAAATGGCTGGTCATGAGCCTCAATTTCATTTAGGTCAGGTGTACCAGTAAATTGCAAAGCCAAAAAAAGAGTGTCTGGAGAGGACACCCTTTCCAAGGTACTTTTTTGGTGCCGTCTTAGATCACTGTCACCAGCTGCTAAAGACATGAGTGACTATAAATTGTGTAAGATATCAGAGGCTCAAAAAGACATGTCAGTGAGGAATCCAGGTCAGGATATTAATCAAGAATCTGCAAAGACAATTCAGTTATTCAGTGTAGGGATAAGTACTGAGTTCCTAACGGGTGTTTGTTTTATTTAACTGCTTGAGAACAACCCCACGAAGCTGCCAAGATGACATAAAGGGACACACAAAGCTTGTGTAGTGGAGAACTGATGGGATTTATATAGCCCACGGGATGCTGTGGCCTCCTTCAGCGTGTCATGTGGAACACCATTCAGTGGAGTGAAATGCATTTCACGCTTGCAGTTTTTCAAAGGAAGCCTGTCAGCAAGTATCCTACAGCAAAAATAGCTGTGCCACCGCTGAATGTCACTAAGAGTACTATCCAATCAGATAGTGTCACACCACAGTGAGGAGAGATTTAGGGCTTTGCTAGAATAATAGGATCCTGTTCGCTGCCAATAGGATGTATTTATTATTTATTTTGTGGTGCTGGCGGACTTATTAATGCAGGCTAGGAGGGCTGGACATAGCGACTGATCTACTGGTCCTTACTGATGGTTGAGTCCATCTTCCTTCCTCAAGACCTGGTCTATATCTTGACTTCATCGTGGATGAAGAAAAAGGCAGTGGTGCTCATGGTGACGGGAAGCTTACTGTGTCTTAATTCAAAACAAGTGAATTAGCATTTACACGTGCACTCGGTATTGCAACACCAAGAGCCAGTCACACTGCGCGCCCTGAGCTGACGTGGCTGGCTATAGCACCCTCTCCCAAAGCCTTGGTTCAGGTAAAGTGCCCTTGACAGGGGCCCCTGGCAGCCGTAGACGGCAGCTGAACCTTGGCAAGCAGAACACCCCAGTGCCATCCTGACATTCCACATGATTTGCTGGGGGGGGGGACAAGAAACCATGGCTTCTCTCTCCTCCCTTAACATGTAGCTGTCGTTGCTGCTCATTAAAGGTCTGTCGTTAAATTAGAATCTGTATCTTGAGAATAGTAACCACAGATGGAGGTGGGTGTATGTTTTTAAGTGGGGAAAAATGCCACGTGAGGCTACAGAGAATCACAGCGCAGGGTCAAAGGCTGACTGATACAAGTTAGGAGCGTGCGCAGCTATGGGAACCACTCCTGTGCATGGCTGGCTTTTGAGAAACGGGAGAAAGTGAGCGAGAATCAAACCAGACCTATTCCCAGTTTAGCTTCGGTTTTGCCTCTTGCCCCTCCCCCACCCACTCCTTTTCTTTTCATTTCCTGTCTTATTTCAGTTGTGACAGATTTACAGGATGTCAGGCAGCACACATAACAGAGATCTACCACTCCGAGAACGCTGTGATGGCTTTGGCGAGGCGCCTCAGAGCATCGGCTTGAAAGTGAGATTGCCTGGGCGTGACTCTCCACACCTTCCCGTGCTAGCCATGGCCTTGTCCAAATTACTTAATTCCTCAAGGCCTCAAAGTGCTCAGCGGTAAAACAGGGTTAAAAGCAGCAATGAGCTATTGTAAGGGCGAAAAGCACTGTTACTGTTACACAGAGGAACAGAAAATATAGCCCTTGTTTACACTTCATGAGGAATTCGATTGGAAAGAAGTGGAAAAATATTCCTAGTAACACTAAGGCTCAAGTTTATAGACATGAGAATCCATAATTTGGGAAATGTAGTGCTATGGTGTGGATCTGAAATGCGCCTTAGAGGGGATTCCTAAAAGATTGGTCTCTAGCTTGGGTGCCACTTTTGGATGAAGTGCAACGTTTAGGCAAAGGCCTTGTGGAAAGGCAGCTCAGTTGCTGGGGGTGTGTCCCTAAGTGGGGATATGGGGGCCTTCACCTCTCCCTTTCTTTCTCTGGCTTCTGGGCTCCTACCAGGTTTGCCCATCCCATGTTTCACCACCATAATCTGCCTCCTGTGCCCAGAGAAACAGAGCTAACTGACCACAGACTGAAACCATACATCACTTTAACCTTTAGTCCTTCTACACTGCTTATTTCTGATAGTTTGTCACAACAATGGAAAGGACATATGTCTCAGTTACTCTTCTCTCATTGTTGGGACAAATATCCAACACCCAGTTTAGGGAAGGAAAGGTTTACTTAGCCCACAGTTATTGGTGATTTCAGTCCACATTCAGCTGGCTCCAAGGCAGAGAGAGGCACACGGCAGAGGGGAAGCTTTCATGGACTGGCAAAGAGCAAGAGCGCACAGGTTGGGCTGCAGTTCCGGTAGCTAGCTTCTCTTTCTTCCTTACATTGAAATGCAAATGACCTGCCCTATGGCAGATGTAGCATCCACACCCACAGTCATCAATCACAAACTCCAGAAGCCACCCCACGACTGCATGAGGCTTTGACGGGGACACTTACCTATACATAAACCGTAACAACATACGTGATAACCTTCAGTGATCCTTCAATGATAATGACCTAGTCTTGCTCAGTAATGAGTACTACCACCCTTGCACACAAGTAAAATGTTGCTCCAAGTGTAACCCAGTGGAGTTCTTCACGTGGCTGGCCACATCATCACCAGTGTGGAGGCCGGAGAGCGCACACAGCACTGCTGCAGGACGCAGGGATGACGGCTGCAGCTGCAGATATTTAGAGTGGTGTATTAACAACCACTGTGGGTTCTTGATGAGAGATTCTTTTGTTATATTTTTATTTATGAACATTTCTATATGACACAGAAAGTAGGTGCTGATAGAACACTAATCCTCTTTTATCTACTACAAAGCCTTTTTTTTTTTTTTTTTTTTGTCTTTTTGAGACAGGCTCTTGCTGTGCAGTTCAGGCTGGCCTTGACCTCACTTTTGTAGCCCAGGCTGGTCTCGAACTCGCACCGATTCTCCTGCCTCAGCCTCCTGAACAAAGCCATTTTCAAGAGCCAAAAGATTTTGTTCACTCGCCCGTCTCTCTGCCCTTTATACTTGTGTCTATCCGTGCACCCATGAATCCAACGTGCACCTTCTACGTGCTGACCTGATACCAGGTTCTGGATACAGTGGTATACACAGAGAAAGAATCTCTGTCCTTTTGAAGTTTTATAGATATAACTTGGGAATTTCTGGTATAAGTGCTCTTATTCAAATGCAGATATCCTGAAAAAGCAGACAGACTCAATGTGGTACCTTAGATTGTGAAGACCAGAATAGAAAAAGCAGAAGAGGTACCTGTTATGGCCAGGACCCTCCCTGTCCCCTCCTCAAAAACAAAACAACCCCACATCTTCCACCCATCTACATAAAATTCTTACCAAAGGACTGGTTTCTCAACCTTTATAAAGTATTAATAAAAACATTTTAGAAATGGCATGAGTTTTCCTTTATTATTATTATTCAAAGCATGTAAACAGCATGCTTGCTTTAACCAGATTGCCCCTGCAAATCCCCTCTATCCACAAATTCTGGGTAGAAAGAAGAGACCTAAGGGAACACACAGTCTCGAAACCCCTCCCCCACCACCACCTCCAGCAGGGAGTTCTGTGAGTTGAGCCTCAAAAGATTAAAATCTTGACCTTATATACGTGAGATTTCCTATGTTGAGTTAGCAAATGCTCAGAGAGGAAACCAGCATGTGGGCAGGTATGGGCTGGTGGAGAGAGCCGCCTGCAAGGACACAGAACAGCCCTGGGTCGGGGATCCTACACGTGTTCCAGAGTCCTGGGCTGGCTGCCCAGCGAGCACAGAGGGGGGCCTGACATCCCTTTCCCCTTGCTGCCTTAGGGATGTCCTGATTTTGCATGGTTGATTTAATTTCTCACTCCACAGAAAGAAATTACAATCGATACTTTCTAATTTACCTCGCAACTCCTTATGTAGTTACCCTTAGCACAGCAGCTCTGAAGTACTTTATTTTAGATTAGCTGAGAAGTACAGAAGAGAGTATTTGCAGAGTCCCTTGGGGCAAAAGGACTTCTCTAGCTGGGTGAATTCTTGTGTTCACCAGCAATGTCGCTGCTGTACAGGGATTTTGTGGAATAGAAGTCCAGAAGCACAAATTCCAACTGCATCGTTACCTTAGCCAAGTCTTTTAACATCTCTGGGCCTTTCTGAAAAAAAAAAAAAAAAAAAAAAAAATCATCTAAAATATGAAGCACATAAGTTAAATGAAAATGTCCTTAGATTGGTTGCTAGGTGGTTTTAAGTGGCTAAAGGATGAATATTGTTTATTTCCTAAATTGGAATAATTTTTTGTTGTCAGATTTGTAAGGTGACAGTAAGTCAATAATGCTTTCCTTTTTAAAAAATAATTTTGCCTGCATTACACTTACCTTGTGTGATTTTTTTTTTTCGCTCCCAAGTGACCATAGGGCAACATTACCATTTGTTGCCATGTCCAGCTGTCATGACCATGCAGAGAAATTTACTGTTTTCTCCAGATGGATGAGTTACTTTATTTTTTACTTATAAATAAATTTGTGAAGTTCTTATGAACGATTTTCATATTACCTAAATAGGAGAAAAAAAACATACTAGCTACAAAGAATTACAATGAACTTTCACAGGGTTTAAACTTGCTGCTGAGAGGCTGGGGAGATAGCTCCATGACACAAGTCCCTGCCTGGCAAGTGCAGGGTTGTGAGTTCAAAGCCCAGTCCCACCAAAAAATAAAATAAACTTGCTCCTGAGAACCCTCAGAGAGTCTTTTTCCTTAGTGTTTCAATCAATGAAAATATTCATTTGTATTTTCTCTGTAAGTGGAGGCTCTTTTAAAATGTTGATTTAATTAATCTGGCTTTATTCTGCCAACCTGCAATTGCAGCCTGGAGTGACTTACGGAGTTATTATGGGCTCGATGGCAATGATTATCAAACTTGAGCAAGTTTAGAACTATTTGGGGAGCTTTTTGAACATTCAGAGCCCTGCGTCTGCTTATCAGATACGTATAGACCAGGTGGTTCTTACCCAAATCCAGGAATGCATTGCATTTTGAAGTTATCATCCTCATGTAAAAAAAGTTTACTATTTTTAAGATATTTGAGGGGGTTCTGCTTTACTAATAAAACATTAATGTGGTGACACATAAATATGCTCACATGCATGGACACACATATAAATATAAAAGAACTGCTACTTTCCTAGGGGAGATGTTTGAATAGCATCAGTTTCATGTTACCTAAAAGCCAAGTTTCTAATGCAGTGTTGTAAGAGGAGTCGGGGGATAGGAAGCTCTGCCGAGTACAGAAGCATCAGGACCACACTGGTTTCCAAGTCATTGTGCTAAGTTGCAGGTGCCCCTGTGCACAGCTAGCTTTCTGACTTCCATGGGCAGAGAGCTCAAGAAACCAAGCAGCCACTTTCCTTTCCACCCTGCAGGTGTCCTGAGTGTCAGAGCCCCAGGCTCCCGCAGCCTGGGACCACCAGAAACTGCTGGCCATTTTGTAAGGGGAAGCATGCATGTAGCTATTGTGTTGATTCATTCGCAGTGCTGCAGTAATAAATACACAGGATGGAGGCTGGAACCTAAGGATACCATGTCCTACACTTTGACGACCTGACGTCAAAGTCCTACAATATTGAAAGCCAACAATTCTGCCTGGTAAATTTCATCCTAAAAGACATACTACTGTGAGGTGTTGTGCAAATTACTCATAATGCTATCTCCCACAAACAAGGGACTGTAGTAAAAAAAAAATTAAGCCATAGAACCTGTAACACAGCAAAATAACATACAACCACTAAAAGTCAGATTTTTAAAGGTGAATGACTTAGAAAAACCATTTAGACACCTACGATCTTGAACATTTATTATTTATCAGATCAGCTGGAGACCGCAGCTCTGAGCTAGAAGAATTCTCAGTCTCGTGGAGAAGAGAGAAATAAGCAGGCAAACAAAATATGGCACTTGGGTGGAGGTACATTATAGGGAACCTGTGTCACCCAGGTAAGGGGTCTCAGAAAGATCATCAGACGTTTACACTGGGCGGTCATGAGCTGCCCTGGGAGAGATGAAGTGGAAGAGATTTCTAGAAAGAGAAATATATACAGAGAGGCCCTGAAAGCTGCAGGGTTGGGGTGGTGGGGCCATATTTAGTCCACTTCAATAGCTCCATCTGGCTGGGGCTTTGTGTGGGTAGGAATGGGTGAAGGTGAAGGAGAGATACTAACAATACCAGCATCCTTCTTTGGTGCTACTGTGGAAGCGCCACCCATCCTTGCATCTGGTTCATCTCATGACTCTAGTGCTTGAACAAATGCTAAAGCAAGAGTCTCAGAATGTCTCACTCTGCCTCCTGTCTCCTCGGCCTCGCCCTGAGGTTTGAGCAATCTGCAGAGGTCAGTGAGGGCCTTGTTGTCCACATGAAGCAGCCTGGGTGTGGAGATGCTCAGAGCAAGAGTTATAGGCTGAACATTCCTAATCTGAAATTTGAGATGTTCTAAAACCCTGAAGCCTTTTTTTAAAAAAATGTATTTAGTACTGAGTCTACAGGGTGTCACTATGTAGATTGGACACAGTGATTCTCCTGTTTTCAGCCTCCCGAGTGCTGGGATTCCAGGTACGTGCCACCACACCCAGTCTCAATCACCACCTCAGCATATCTCAGGGGCTGGGGCTGGGGCTGGGGCTGACCACTAAACTCAGCCTAAGCAGGCGCTTTAGTCTGCTGAGCTATCTGGTTGGCCCAAATCCTAAAGCTTCGTAAGTGCTGACAGTCTGATCACAACGTTGCAGGCTTTGAAGCATATTGGGTTATCAGAATAGGAATGATCATCTTTATACATAGTCCAAAATCTGAAAAACTGAAATTGGAAGCACATCTGATCTCAATTCTCAGGTAAAAAATATTAAATTCTTAGTCATTCAAAAATGGGAAGTTGCCGGGCGTGGTGGCGCATGCCTGTAATCCCAGCACTCGGGAGGCTGAGGCAGGAGGATCAGTGCGAGTTCGAGACCAGCCTGGGCTACAAAAGTGAGCTCAAGGCCAGCCTCAACTGCATATCGAGACCCTGTCTCAAAAATAAATTAAAAAAAAAATGGGAAGTGGCCCACCTTGGCCTAAAGAGAACCACATTTAAAAAATTATATCCACTTAATGGAACGAGGTGTGAACATTAAAGTGACAACTACCAGCATTTGAAATACAGGAAAATGATAATGTACTATTTCAAAGTTTTTCTGCTTATAATGTTGAGTGTTCATTATGAGAATTTTGGACTAGTAAACATTTTATGAATTAAATAAAAAGAAACTTAAACTAGTCAGACAGGTAATAATTTTTAAATGCTACCATCCAAACTATTGTTACTATGTCATTATGTTTCTATTTGTATAAGTGAATCACACGTACATGATACATATTAATTCATGTTGCACACACTCAAAAATTAGGATTGTAAGTATATATTTTTATCTCTTTTTTAACATTAATTTCAAAGCATTTTGCCATTCATACCATTATATATTCTCAGAAAACGTAGCTTTTAGCATCTGGGATGATATCCAATTTTATAGAAAAATAAAATTAATTTAAAATTTAAAATTAATTGAAAAGAATTTAAGAAGATAAATACCTTTATAATGATTGCTGTAGAGAGCGGGCATGTGACACCAATTGATAATGCTCGTGTTATGGGCAAATTCTGTTTTGCGAACTGTGATTACTCTCATAACTTAGTTCTACAACAGATTTCTCAATCCTTGGCATTTGGTGACTCACCAGGTCACATTTTTCAGGAAAAGTCAGTGATAAAAGTTGTACTTCATCTGACATCCGCCTGGCCTTGGGTTTGCAGAGGATGAGGAAGGGCGTGAGCAGAGAGCCCGCAGAGCCCGGCAGGGTCACTGCTGAGGGCGCAGAGGAAGGTGCCACCGGCCCAGCGTGGAGGTGGGGCGAAGTGGCACGCCCTGTGTCGCAGAGCAGAGGCGCCTGCGTGCTGCCGCAGGACACCCCATGAGTACCGGAGTGCCTGCCCTCCGCGGTCCTCCGAGAGCCCTCTGCGAGCAGCAGAATTACTTTGTCAGTGTAGTGAGTAATAAAAACCAGAAGAGATCGCTTTTATTAGGCTTCCATTGTTCCTGTTGATTTATTAACTTGGTTTTCTTTTTCTTCAGCTCATACTCACAAACAAGCCAGGAGGGACAGTTGAGATTCTCTTCCTGTTTGGCGATCAGTGGCTCTGGGAATGAGATGTTAGTTAATGTATGACCCGCCCGTGTTGTTCTGTGGCTCTGGCACTGCCGTGTGGGAGAGGGGCTGGGCAGCCTGCTCGGGAGGGGGTGGTCTGTCGGCTGCTGAAAGGTGCTGCAAACCCGGAGGAGCCGCCCCTCCCCGCCCCCCCGGGGTCCGGAGCAGCAGCAAAACTGGCCACATAGGGATTTCCTGCTGGGGAAAAAAAGGGCTCACAGCCCCTTTGGAACAACTCTACCATATTCTACTTGTTGCTACATCTCTAAATATCACGGGGAAGATCACTTGTTTTAGAAATGTTTTTCAGTTTAGAGGTGTGTGGTAAAAAGGGATCCAAACTATTTGGGAGAGGAACTTTGAATTTAGATGACGGATACACTATTCTATAGGCCTATTTCAAAAATAATCTTGAATTACAATGAAAAACTCCAACTTTAGACTATCAAAGTATGTATCAGGTTCCAGCTCTTACATCTAGAAACATCTCCTGACTGTCTCAGATGCACACGCCTCCAGACTCCAGTGCCTCCTGAACTTGCTGCCATTGTACACCCACCCACCCACACACACACACACACACACACACACACACACACACACACACACACACAGCAACCACATACCTGATGAGTGTCTCTTCCTCCTTCAGAACCCAAGGATGGCACCTCCCTTCTCAGGAGCGCCTTCCTTCCCTACCTAGGGCATCGCTCTCTCTCTTTGGGATTTTCTGAATCTCAGCCCATTGCCCTGGGGTGCCACGCTGCCATTCTTTGTTATACATCTCTCCATCCTGAGCAAGAGTTATGTGTCACTGTCATTCGTGTCCTCCCTGCCTGGCATGTACTAGACCCTTGGTATGGCTTATGGTAAAGACTTCATTCCATGCAGTAGCAGGTGGCTCGCTCTTAAGTGTGTCGTGTAGCTCTTACATCTGGAGGCTGGGCAGGCCCGCGTTGTGGTGCCTGTGCCACCGCATTTAATTTCTCTAAGGAAAGATGGTGAGTTAAGACCCTTCTCAAGCTTCCCAGATGCTTGATTAATATTCTCTGATTCCTATCTTGGAATACGCTTAAGCCTCTCCCTCAAGTCTGACCTACCTGGCATGGAAACAAGAATTCACAGTGCTTCTTGCAATGAGGATTGCATGCCTGGCAACTTGGCTTAATTATTTCTGGAGCTTGATGCGTGCTGTTCTTATCTGCCTATGAAGAAAAAGAAGACTTGCGTATCCTTTTGGCCACTCCTGAATCAGTGTTATGCCAAAAGAAACGAGGGACATTTCCCTGCACTTTCAGCATAGCATTTACC
Source organism: Myocastor coypus (assembly GCA_004027025.1). Classification (NCBI taxonomy): domain Eukaryota; kingdom Metazoa; phylum Chordata; class Mammalia; order Rodentia; family Myocastoridae; genus Myocastor; species Myocastor coypus. The sequence continues at coordinate 61,202 of PVJA010007821.1, forward strand.
CCACAGCAATTTTTTTTTTAAATTTCAACAAACATTAAAGTTTATGGATAAAGTTTGTATTTCTACATACAAAGCTAGTAGGAATAGCTAATGTTGCCTTGGTTACCCTCAATCATATGCATAATAGAAATAAGCACCCATGTTTCAGGCTTTCTCAGACTTGCTACTATTGGCATTTTGAGCTGAATAATTCTTTCTCCTGTGCATTAGAGGATATTTTGTAGGGCCACTGGCTTTTATCCACTAGATGCTAATAGTATCTCCCCTACTAGCTGCTAGTAATACACCTGTGCAAGCGCGCATGCGCGCGCACACACACACACACACACACACACACACACACACACACACACTATTCCACAAAAGTTGGCAAGTACTATGGGGCATAGAACACAACAGTCTCATTGAGAACTACGATTCCATCCAATGCGATACACAGACAAACACACATGCTAGTGTTTGTATAGCCTTGAAAAATCCACTAATTACATGAAAGTCACTTGTTTTTTAAGTTTAGAAGTATAATGTGTTTAGGATATGTAGGTAAAGTCATACCCAAAGGGAAGAGCTAGCCTCCCTGGAAAGGTGACAAAAGGAGCATCCTTTTTTAGAGAGGACGTGCACCAGAAGGCCAAACGGAGACAAGGCAACTGCTGCTTCCTTGGCTAAGGGTGCCTCACAGGAGTTCCGGCCCAAAGTCTGCTCCTTCTTCTGTCACCTCTTCTGGCTTAGGTCATCCTTATCCGTTGCCAGATATGGGGAATGGGTCAGAATGTCCAGGTGGAGCCTGTGGAGAGCCCCTTTCCTAGGGACCGGCCTGCATGCATTCCGATACACTCTGCTGGGAAACCCTTGCCCCACATCACTGCATTTAGTCCTTAAGAAGATTCCACCACACGATCTGGGGGGAGGGGCAGGGGCGGGGCTGAGCACAGGCAGCTCTACTCTTGTGCATCTTTTCTACCACTGGTTGGAAATGCGAGGGGCTAGAGAAGGTGGGGACAAACAGGATGCTCTAATGGAAGTGTTTCTGCTGGGGAGGGCTGCTTGTCACCAGGTTGATGTATATGTGATCTGAACATGCATTGGGACTATGTTCTATAGCAACCAAGGATAAGGTATAACTAGTTCTCTTCTATTTCAAATAATAGATTAAGTTATAAAATGCAGAGTGCTTAGCTGGATTATTTCTCCTCAAATTCAAATGTTCAAAGGCAGGAGTGATTCATCCTAAGGTTTCAGAAGGCCCTGGGTCGTTCACTCTGCCTCTGTTGCTGTAGTGTGATCACAGGCCAGCCGTGATTAGGGACTCTGCAGAGGAGAAAACCCACATGGAACGTGTGGAACTTCTGCTCGAGCTTCTGAGAAAGTCCTAGTGACTTCCCGTCGTTCCTCTGTAAGTGGAAAAAGTTCTCACATCTCCTGTACAGGCAGTAAGGTAGCTCGCCCTGCACAGGCGTGAAGAGTGACCCTGTCATCTGTGCCTACTTTCCTAAGCATTTGGGATACAAAAGTGTGACTCTACATTTCTGGGGCTGGTGAGGGGAAGAATTTTCTGAAGGGTCTGGAGAGGGCAGGAGGCACAGTCAGTGTTGCAGCTTCCTGAGAGTCCCAACCAAGCCCAGAGGGTTCTCCTTTCTCCATCCTCCTCATGCCATGGAGGCCAACACCCTCCCCAGCTCTGGGCACGGGTTCAGGGACAGAGGTGCCAGGCAAAGGTGTGAGAGTAGAGGGGGTGCCTACACAAGACTCTGCTGTTTGTTACTTGGCGGGTTGGTGTCATCAGGTCAGATTGTCAGGAGAAGAAGAGGTCCAAATGGGGACTCTAAGTCCACGAGGAATGTCGCACACTGGACATTCAGGTAAAGTGAAAGACCACGTGGTCTTGGCAAGGGCAGGAGTCCCCAGAGTGCTGGGAGATCTCTTCACACTCTGGCCTCCCTTCAAGAGTGTCACTTTTTCTGTCAGAAACACCCTTCTCTGTCTGGCACAGGTGGAGAGCTTTGCTACTGTTCTTCTATATGGAAATGATAGATCCCTTCCCTGTCCTTCACAGAATTTAGCACATACTTGTTTTTTGTTTTTGTTTTTCTTCTTGCTTCATAACTTTTGTTTGTTTGTTTATATATTTATTTCTATGGCCGGCTCAGCCTGCCCTGAGGGCAGGGCTGGTGCAGCACGTGGTGCCGGGGATCGAACCACGGTCCCTGCGGTCCCTGCAGCTGCCTAAGCTTTTTTAAGCAGGTGCTTTAGGCCACTGAGCCATCTTGCCAGGCCCCAGTACATACTTGTTGAATGATCATGTTATTCTTCACTAGGATCCATGCTGTTTATAACAAATAATCGTTGTTTAAAAATTTAAGCCACACTGAAATATATGAACCATTCAGTTCTGAGTGTTTATTCATCCATCATTCATTCAACAAACATTTGATAGTGTTGGCCGTTGTTTTAGCAGATGGAAATGCTGTATAGGAAGAAGAAGCAGAGATTTCGGTTTCTATGAATTGGACATTCAGGATGGTTGAGGGAAAGCTAAACCAACACATCATGGCAGATACCAGCACTTTAGCAGGTAATATGCAGCAGGACAGGGAGGGTCAGGTAGGCAGGGGACATCTGAGGTGAGACCTGGATGTAGCTGAGGTGTCAGCCGTTGTATATTATGAGTTGGTGCCAAAAGAAGCAAAAAGAAGACCCGATTAATTTTGCTTTAGAGTTCTCATTCAGACTTGTCTCTCTCAAAGTGAGCCCAGAGCTCCAGAAGCATCTCTGTTTTATTTAAGGCTTGGAACATGTATAATCATCTTAGTAAAGGAAGGCTACAATTTCTGACCTCCACCATTTGCTTAATGCTAGGTTCACACAAAAGCGAATTAAAAACATTCCAAGCAGGGCAGGAAACAGCTATTACCATCCCAAGCAAGGAAGGAGACAGCAAACAAGGAGCCATCAGGATAAGCTGTTATCGGCCTCCTTGAATCCCAGCTTCCAGGAATTCCCAAGTAACAGACTACAACTGTTGCTGGGCTCTGTTTGTTGCTCTCAGCTTCTTGAGATACTAATTTCTTATCTCTACAGTCATCTGTGGAGATATTTGGGGAAAGTGGCGGCGCCAGGTGTTTACAGGGGTGGTACAAAGGCCCCAGAGTGTGAAGAAGCTGGGCTTGCTTGAGAAAGGACAGCTTTAGGAGAGAAAGTGAGATGAGCAGCAGGGGCCGAGTCTTGAGTCATAGGACGCTTGAATGACCATGAGTTGAATGGGACCTCTAGCCCTAGTGTTTTGAGGAATCTCTACAGCCCTGCAGGGGTGTTGGTCCAGATGTCAAGACAAATAAGATGATGTGGAAGAAGAAGAAATAGGATGGGGTTGAAAGATGATGCCTAATTTTGTAAGCAGCTTGGCATAGCTGCAGAGAGGTACCCTGTATACAGTTCGACATGTGGATAGGAAGAATGTAGTGAGGATACCCCCTCGGGAGCTGTGGTAAATAACAAAGGGGACGGTGGAAAGGCTCTCTGAACACCACTGGCCCTCAGACTTCCTCTGACTCTTGCTAGCTGTGCCTTCGCCTCTCAGGTCCTTCACAGTTGTCCTAGTGCAAGCCTAGGCTGTGGCATGCATAGGGAGGCTGCTGATGCAGGGTGGGCCCCTTGCTGCCAGCAGGGTCTGTGGACAAGTGGCCCGCAAGGGGTTGAAGGACCTGAGGCCTCTGCCAGTGGAGAGCTCCCTATCGCCTTCACCTGGTAGTTGTTTGGGGGCATTTGCAGTTGAATGATCAGTCTTTTTTTTTTTTTAATAATTTTTTATTTTATTTTTTTCTTGTTTCAGAACCTTTATTTGTTTATTTACTTATTTTTATGGCCAGCTCAGCCCGCGCCCTGAGGGCAGGGCTGGCGCAGCATGTGGTACCAGGGATCGAACCTCGGTCCCTGAAGCCGCCCAAGCTTTCCCAAGCAGGCGCTTTAGACCACTGAGCCATTCCACCAGGCCCCCCCCCTTTTTTTTTTTTGTACTTCAAGATTGGTGTGGGCATTTTGGGACACTTCCTTGTCTTGGCTGTTTGCCCAGGCTGTATGAGGTGCAACAAAAGAGAATTGCCTTTTTCCCCTTGCACTCATTTTTGAAATATTTCGCTCGGCCTTCAAAGGGTTACTGCACCAGTACGTAGGGTTTCTCTCACTTGGTTTGTCCCCACTCTGTCTATGGCTATTGTGAGTAACACTGCTGGTAACACGGGTGCCTGCTCTTCTTTCTTTGGGGTAAATGCCCCGAAGCTGGACTGAAAGATTATGAGATTTTCTGCTCATATTTTTGAGGCACAGCCTCATGGTGTCCATAGCAGAGGCCTCATGTCACGTCCCCACCAGAAATGCACAAGGGTTCCAGCTTGTCCCCAACCTTGGTTACTTTCTGCCATTTAGAAAATAGCCATTCTAGTACATGTGAGGTAATGTGTCCCACCTCTTCCAACAATTCTGGCTATCTTCTGAGCACATACCTTGGGTAGTTATTTATTTTAAAATTGACAGGATGAGGCCTGGCAGGATGGCTCAGTGGTCTAAAGTGCCTGCTTAGGAAAGGTTAGGCGGCTGCAGGGACCCCGATTGGATCCTAGGCAACACATGCTGTGCCAGCCCTGCCCTCAGGGCAGGCTGAGATGGCCATAAAAATAAACAAACAAACAAACAGAAGTTCTGAAACAAGAAAAAATAAAATAAAAATTAAAAAATTATTTTAAAAAGATAAAATAAAATTGACAGGATGAAATAATAGATTTCAGTTTGAGTAGTTGAAACAAGAGTAAAATGAGGTCACTCTGTGACCTCCTACCCCAGTTGTAAAAAGCAATGTCAAGGCCTCCTTAATAAACTGAAAGCACATCTGTAATCTGTGAAAATGATGGGGAAAAGGATCTTTTCTAATTCAGAGATATTGCGGTCAAAAGTGAAGACATAGTCATTGTTTTTAAATATTGCTCTATGACCACTAGATTAATATTCATGAAGCTCTCAAAAGGAGACTGTCATTTGGTATTAAGACCATTACAGTTGTCAGTGGGCTTTAGAGCATTGCTGTGGAGATTATATTGCCCCTGCTCTTCTGGTGCTCTTCAGATCAACTGTGCTTGACCATGAATTCCATCACTGATCTGCAAGCCTTGCTCCCGAAGCTGAGACATGATTATTAGAAGCACAGAAGTCAGAGAGACTGCTTAGAAGGAGCTTGCAGAGCTCAGAGTCTGGAGATTTGCACTGTGTGGGCACTTTATGGAGACAATGTTTGGGAACAGAACACGACCAGCAGCAACTAGTCTCTTGCTGCCAGCAAATGCCGCCAAACACAAATGATCAGGATGGCTTGGAGATAGGGCTCCACTGCTTTATTTTCAGAGCAGATAGCTTGTGTTTCTTGACATTCTGTTCCCGTGAGTTTCACCATAACAAAAGCCAGTGGAGGCTTTGGAAATAATCAGTCTTTAACAAAGCTAAAGACCTTGTGTTCTCCGGCACCTCTTGAAGAAGGCCCTCAACCTGAGTGTTAGGAGCCATAAGCCTCCAGGCAGCTGTGCCACTCGGGATTAGTTTCTTCATAGTGACCTGAATCTTAACAAATGCATCAATCATCTCTAAAGAATTTTTTTAAGAATTATTTTATTTTATTTTTCTTGTTTCAAAACTTTTGTTTGTTTGTTTATTTTTATGGCCAGCTCAGCCTGCCCTGAGGGCAGGGCTGGTGCAGCATGTGGTGCCGGGGATTGAACTGCTGTCCCTGCAGCCACCCAAGCTTTCCTAAGCAGGTGCTTTAGACCACTGAGCCATCCTGCCAGGCCCCTCTAAAAATTTATTTATTTATTTATTTATTTTTTTAATTGTTCTTCAAACTATGCAGTTTTCTTTTTCTTTTTTTTTTTTTCAATTCTTTTATTGTTTAAATTTAACAATGGTTATATTACATATTTTC
>PVJA010007822.1:0-66846 GCA_004027025.1 Myocastor coypus
AAAAAAAAAAAAAAAAAAAAAAAAAAAAAAAAAATGGGACAGGGAGACAATGAAGTTCTGCTGTCTCAGCAGCCCAGCTTGCAGGGCTTTGTCGGGACAACTTTAGCAAACTAATATAGGCTTTGCTTAGCATTCACCTCCCTGGAAAGTTCATTCTTTTCTGTCCATGGGCCAAACAAAAAAAAAAAAAATCATAATAAATGACTACAAAATCCCAGCAGACACATTTGTGAGGACTGTCAGAAATGAGGTTGAGTGTGCCAGTCTGTTATGGAGAAGATGATGATTTTCTTACCTGGAAAACAGAACGCTGAGTTGAGGTTAGCTCATGGAGAGCATGCTGTATCTATGCGACTTTGTGGTAGAAACTCAGCATCTGTTCCATGCTGCAATCAGGAGATGAGCAATCTAGGCTCGCAACCTGAGCAAAGAACTGCACTAGAGAAATGGCATAACTTTCAGAGATTATTTTTGAAGAAATTGGGTTATTAATTTGATATGGGCTGGACAATGGGCAGGGAAGCAAATTATAGCTCAGGTGCTGCACCTCTGAAGAGCAGGGATGTTCTTTGAGGCCGGTGCTGGGGGAACTCGGAAGAAATAGTCACTTTGGGGCAGGAACTCACACTGTTAGGCCAGCCAGGGGAGGGAGAGGCTCACCCCGAAGAGTTTGGTGACAAAATTTACAGGCAGAAATCATATCTACAATTGGTGCCAAGAGAATTATTTCTCTAGAGGAAATAATATTCTTTTCAGTAAATGGTGCTGGGTTATGTGCACATGGAAGAGAATGATATCCAACCCTTACATCACAATGTGTTCAAAAGTTAATCTGAATAGAAGGAAATGTCTATAAGAGCTAAAGTTATTGATTTCTTCGAAGGACAAATAAGTATAAATCTTCTGGATCACAAATTAGGAAATAGTCTTATAAGTATAACAGCAAAATCCCAAAGCAGGGCAGTCACATAGATAGATGAAACTAACATTGGCAATGCTTTGTTGCTTAAGGCATGCTATCAAAACAATGAAAAAAAAATTTCAGCTGGCCAGATAGCTGAGGTAATTAAACACCTACTTAGGCAGGCGCAGGGGCTGGGGTTCAATCCCTGGCCTGCTGTGCCAGCCCTGCCCTTGGGGCATGCTGAGAGAGCAAATGAGACTGGGCGTGGTGGTGCACGTCCATAATCCCAGTGCTGGGAAGCTAAACACAGGTAGGAGCACTACGAGTCCTATCTGTGCAGTGAGACTGTAGATCTTGTACTAACTACATTATTAAAAAGAAAAAAAAATCCACAGAACAAAATTAATTCAATTAAAGAGGATGCAGTTAGATTTTCTTATCCAAAGAAGAGATGCAAATGGCCAATAAGCTCATGGAAAGAGAGTCACACAGCTGATCACAATAGATACACAACCCAAACACTCAGGGGAATACACCTCATGAAGTAGCCTGGCTGCAGTAAGGAAAATATAATAATAATCATAGGTTGTGATATTTTGATATAGGAAGCAGTTGCTTTGGAAATTTTTTTTGTGTGTGTGCATTTTCCTATAACACTGTTCATTTACCACACAAGAGCAGTTGCACAACTTGTCACGAAAGCATTAAAAAATAAGACAATGTCAACACAGTACTTAAATACAATTCTTCGCAGCAACCAATAGCGTTCTTAACAGCCCCAAAGTGGAAATGGCTCGGCTGAAGAAGCAAGGTGTAGTAGGGACTTAAAGAACACCGTCACGCAGCACTAAGAAGGAACAGGGCCTTCGCTCATGCTACAGGAGCGACAGTACGAGTCCGGGTGGGTGTTCGAGCACTACCTTATCTAAAAAGGTCGTTCATCAAGGTCACTGCCAGGTGTCTGAAATGTGTAGAACAAAGAAGCAATCTAAGAGGCAGGATGGCAATCAGCAGCTGCTGCCAAGTGGGACGTGGGGAGCAAGGTGGGAGCTGTGGTGGAGGAGCATGGGAATGTAATGTAAGGGTGGGAAGCATGGCGTAAAATTGATTCCATTAGCCAGCATCCCACGAAGAACCATGGAATTATGCACTTCTCATGTGGATGAACTACCCAGTCAGCAAAGCGTATCACAATAAAGCTGTCAGAAATCTACGGTGGACGGAGCTATGGATGTAACCCTAAAGAGAAGGTATCAGGAGTGGGGTCCAGGTTAAGCTGGGTGAAATGTCAGAGCAAACCTAATGCCAAGTCACATGATCATATTCCTCGTTGAGAAGGAAGATGTGAAAAGCTGTGTCAGCCCCAGCAAGCACGTAGAACTCTTGCTATGGTTTCTGTTCATTTGTCTTCCCAAGGCCTCATGCAGTCCTGGGGCTGCTTCTAGAGTTTGAGATTAATTTGTGATCCCATGCTGGGATTATGGGTGCAAGTGCTGCACCCACCCTGGGGTGGGTGATCTGCATGGCAATGCGAGGACGGGCGAGGGAGGCTTGCTGGAAGCTGCAGCTGCTGCCCACTTTGCTTTTTGCAGTTTTCCACCACCACAAAGCTGCTGCTCTGTGCCATGCGTCACTCTGCCTTGGAGCCAGCTTGAGACTGGACTAAAACCTCCACTAGCTGAACAACACGGACCTTTCCTTCCGTAATTCCAAGTGTCACATATTTGTCTGTCCAGTGAGAGAAAAGTAACTAAGACAACTCTTCAGTGAATAATCTGTATAAATGTCAAAGTAGCCTATTTTTAAGTAGAAGTCAACTACTCTACAGCAGGGACTCTCTTTCTTCCCCTAACATTCTCTCAGCCAGATTCTAGAACTTTCCAGACCTCCACATTGGGTGCACAGCTGTTCTCTTCGTGTGGCTGTTTTCCAGTGCTCCTCATTGTCCCTTCTCTTACCTCCCATTTCAGTGTGAGGACAGGTAAAGCACATGGACTAAGGGCAGCATTTTATAGTCCAGTGTAAACGCTGTGTGCACACACAGAGAGCCCTGTCCCTGACCCTCAGTGTCCTGATGAGGGCTTCAGAAGTGGAAATGTCGAGGCATTCATTCCCTGAGAACTTGCACCCAACTCTACTGACCCTTCTTATGATTTTTTTCTAAGTACTGAGTCAATTTTTTCCTCTTATTTAAGAAGGGTTTGTTCTGGAACCCCCCCCCCCAGTAGATGTCTACAATCAACAACACAGTGCCCTATATGTGCATGTTTGTTTCTTATATATTCTTCAATAGTTTAATTTATAAACCATGGAACCTAAGAGATGAACCGAAACAATGCCCCTCACATAACACAATTACACTGTAGTATAGCAAAGTTTGATTTTTAACTGGAGATTTAACTTGGGACCTTGCGCTTGCCTGGCAGGGATTTAGGCCACTGAGCCGCACTACCAGTGCAGCCAAAGCTACCCAAGGGCAGTCTGGCAATACACCTTACTGCATGGTGTCGTTTTCTTCTTGCGCTAGTGCAGAGGAAGTACAGTTCCTAGGTAACGAGACAAAACATGACTTCTCAGGATACACAAAGGACCGACCCTCATGCCGCGACAGTGGCCCCTGGCAGCGGCAACCCCGGCCAACCCAAGCAAAGGTGAGAGGAGCTGCTCTTGTGGGCTGTGGTCTAACATGTTTTAATGTTCTTTGGCTTTTGCTGAGCCTTGACAATAATTTTTGATAGTCTCATACCTAAGCCCTGGGGGACGATGTTGCACTGAAGCCATGGCTCCCTTGCTCCCAATCTAAATTGCGCAGGAACTGCTAGTTGTTATAAATTGTTCACTGCTGCTCTATCTGGGGGTAAGGAGTGGTGCTGCATTCGCAGCAGTGTGTTTGCTCGGTTGACTTCTCCTATATTTTTTAAGTGTGCTTCATTTTTATTAGCGCCTGTTGGCAGTACATACTGACTACACTCGTGGTGGAGACTGGGTCCATGTACTGATGCCATGTTAATTGTTTATACTTCTCACTCTGCCCCCTTTTTTTATTTCTCATATAATCTTCACTTGCACACAGGGAAAACCAACTGTGAAGGATGCTAATAAAGGCCGATGAGATAGCTTAGCAGACTAAAGCACCTGCTTAGGCAAGCTCAGGCAAGCTTAGGCATCGCGTGCTGCACCTGCCCTATTCACAGCGGGGCCCGAGCTGGCCAGAGTCCTGGAGTAGTGGTGCTGGCTCTAGAATCCCAATGCTGGAGAGGCTGAAAGCAGGAGGATCCTTATGAGTGCGAGCTGCTCTCTACTGAGACCCTGCAACAACCAAATACATTGAAAAAAAAAAAAAAAAAAAAAAAAAAAAAAAGCTAGTAGATATTTTTGTTCGCCTCCCAACCTCTTTGTTCTTCTCGCTGTATCTGATGCTTGCTTCTATTCTTTGTTTCTTTCAACAAAATTCCAGATTCCACTGAAACCTTATCCATACCCAACACAATGCTGGGCGACGGGGAATAGCACGCTCTTTCCTCTCCCTAACTGCCTTCCTGATTTCTACAGCATTGATCCAGGCCGTCCATATTATATAGGTAGGGACACCTTGAGCATGGAGGTACCTGAGGCCCTAAATACGTTATTCCCAGTATTTCCAAATGCTGCCATACTCTCTGGTGACTTGCGCAATGGTGGTGATTATATTGGTAGTCCTGTCTTCTTTGTCAAAACTGACAGTGGCTTTTCTGACAGCACTAAAAATGACACTGACAATACAGAGTCTTTGGGGTAGCCTATACTAAAAAAAAAAAAAAAAGAAAATAGATGTCAAAAGGCTGGAAACAATCTTACTTCTGGCATCTGGAATCATACCTCACCATGCTAAGGTAAAAATAACTTGGCTCTGCAGATCGGACTTTGATTAAGAATAGTGTGGAAAAGCAGACCCGAATCATTCATTTCAAAGTTCTTCTATCTCTTTCTCACACATGAGCTACACAGGGTATATATCCGCTTTGTCTTTGAGCTGGGTAGGCATGGAAATACTTCTTTTTTTTTTTTTGGTCATCTTCAAATTAGATAATTTTGGAATCACCTTGATAACTTCCTCAGACGCTACGCAGCATAGTTTTTTCAGACAAATGTTAGAAGCACAGAGGAAAAGCCAAAAGCCACAAAGGAAAGGGAAGATACAGCAGTGGCTGAGTGGAGGACTTTCTGAAGCGCGGGTCTTCCTTTCTGGTCAAGGAAGGCCGGATGTTAACGGAGGCATGCAAATGAGGAGGAGGCAGCAAAGCAAGTAATCATGGGCATTCTTTGCTTGTCTGAATGAAGGAGACAGAGAAAGAGAGAGACACAGAGAGACAGAGACAGAGAGACAGGCAGAGAGGAAGGAAGGGGAGGGGAGGGGAAGAGACGGGAGAGTGATTATACCCAGCATGAAATACACAGAGCCCCTAAAACTGGAGTCCAGCCTAAAATGCCCACTCTGTTCCCAACGAACTGCGCTCTGACCTGCCAGACCTTGCCTCCAGGTACTGGGAGAGAAACGGCTGGCAGAAAGAGCTCGGTGGCATTACACCTCTTTCATTTTCCCAGACCTCAAGTCGCAGCTTCTCCATCCTTTGAGGTCCCACGAGGGCCTATTAGTTTCACCCGACAGCCGCAGCCCTCACTCCTCGGGCCTGAACTTTTCCGGTACATTTCTGCCCTATCGGCCTTGCTGCACGTTCTTCTCTCTCAGTGATGTTCATCGGTTTGACCAGCGCGAGTCCAGTTTCCCTGCATCCTACTCACCTCCACACGCCCTGCTCCAGATGCATGAGGTGACTGTTGGTTACCCATCACATCAAGCCCAGACCCTTCAGCTTAACATTTTATTTCTTTTCAATTTTAACATTTTTATATATTTTTAAAAACATCTATCTATCTATCTGTCTATCTATCCATCCATCCATCTATCATCTATCCGTCTATCTATCTATCTATCATCTATATATCCATCATCTATCTATCATCCAACTATCTATCATCTATCATCTACCTATCTATCTATCTATCTATCTATCTATCTATCTATCTATTGTCTATCTATCATCTATCTATTTATCTATCTATCTATCTATTTATCTATATCTACCTGGTACTGGGTCTCACCGTCTCACTATGCAGCTTGGACTCACAGTGGTCTTCCTGTCCCAGCCTCACCAGTGCTGGGATTTCAGGTTTGCACCACCAGGCCCTGTTTTAGTGGCTGGCAGGGCATGTCCAGGCATTGAGGACAGGAATGGCATGAGGTACTGGATATTAAACCCAGGGCCTTGTGCTTGCCAGACAGGCACTTAAACCATCTGAGCTATCTCCTCAGCCACAGTTTTTTTTTTAAGAGATACAAAATAGTATTCAAACAGAAAATTGACACACCGTACAGGATTTCACTAAATGAAATAACGTGGACTTCACAGCATTTGTCATATTGCATAGAACTGTCTTCAAATTAGCTGTTCATATGGCCGGGTACATGCACGCACAATTGGAGGAAGAAAAATTTAAGAAATTAGGAAAAAATGGCCGAAGCATTGAAAGTAGGAGACAGAACGAATTCAGCACCGCCTGCCCCTTTCTGTAGAGCAGCAGAAACCTGCCACACAGTTGTCCAGCTTCCCGCCCGCGTACTCAGATGCCTCTCCCTCCCCACGCCCTCGCCTGTCCTTCTCCCCAACACAGTCATTCCTTCCTTGGAAGAGGCTCGTTCCCTGCTCCCCGTACCTACTGTTCCCAGTACCTACTGTTCCCCGTACCTACTGTTCCCCGTACCTACTGTTCCCCGTACCTACTGTTCCCCGTACCTACTGTTCCCAGTACCTATTGTTCCCCGTACCTACTGTTCCCCATACCTACTGTTCCCTCTACCTACTGTTCCCTTCCCATTTTGCTTTCTCTTTCAGGTTTTCACACTAAGGAGCCAGTATGATGTATGCTCATGCAGGTTTCATTGATTGCACTTGAAAGTATGTTCTCTGGTTGCGTCCATTTGCTTGTAAAAGCCTCAAATTTATCCTTTTTTCTAGCTGAATAATATCGCATTGCATTTTATTTTTGACAGTCTCCCTAGAAATCAGCACTCCTCTCCCGCTCCTCTGTCCTCACATGCCAAGGGCCTCCGCACTTCCTGCCCTCCCTCAGCCTGCGAGCAGTACCCTGTCAGCCTGGGCTTCTTCTTGCAGTATTTTCTGCCTGGGGACCAGCTGTGTTTGTTGCTCTGAGGAAGCACCCCTGAAGGCGTTACGCACTAAAGCACACAGCTTTGGTTCGATGCACGAGCCAGACACTTCTCAGGCTTTGCTTTCTGCAATTTGTATTTCAAAACAAAGCCCATTCCCTTGGGACTTTTTAAACATAGAATTACTGTAATATGGAATACGCATTTTTCTAACAATGCCCTTTCTTTCCACTTAAATAAATTGATATGTTTCTTCTCTTGAAAGTCAAACTCCACGGGGCTGGGGAGATAGGTCAGTTGAGTAAGTGCCTGCCTGACAAGTGCAAGGCCCTGAGTTCAATCCCTGGTACCAGAAAAGAAAGACAGAAGAAAGGAAGGAAGGAGGAGAAGAAGAAGAAGAAGAAGAAGAAGAAGAAGAAGAAGAAGAAGAAGAAGAAGAAGAAGAAGAAGAAGAAGAAGAAGAAGAAGGAGGAAAGAAAGAAAGAAAGAAAGAAAGAAAGAAAGAAAGAAAGAAAGAAAGAAAGAAAGAAAAAAAGAAAGAAAGAAGAAAGGAAGAAAGAAGAAAGGTCAAATTCCTTTCCAGACTCCCTGCTTCTCAGTGAACCCCGTGGTGCCTTCTATATCTTTGCTTCTGTCTAAGCTAATGCCAGTCATGCGATAAGTGATTAAGTTCCTATCAATTTTTCTTCTTACTAATTAGTCATTCCTGCCATTTTGAAGCATGCTCCTGTCTAAACTATATCTGCAAAGTATTGTTTTCACAAACTAAACACTGGCAATCCATGTATTTTATAAAAGAAAAATTACAGCTTATAGGCTCTGAGCAAACTTGTACATAAATACTCAAAACACAACCATAGGAATAAAGAGCTGCATAGTTCTGAGTTGAATAAGGTTGTCAAGGTAATCACTACCATACCTTTGGTAACAATTTTTCTCAGTTATTAACAGGTTGTGGGAATCAGTGCAAGTTTTCTTCATTAAAACATTGCTTACAATCTATCTCAACTTGTTTTTCCAACATGAATTTATCCTTTTACAAATTATACCCTGTTCAGAAAAAAAAAAAAAAAGTGTAATATTTTCCATGCGTCTTGCCAAACATGTTAGGAAACATTCCACTGGTTCTTCCAAAGCTAATGTTTATGTTTTCTACTAGTCATGTCTGTCATCTGATGTCTGATATTTTGAAATATTTCATTTACTATTTTTAAAGAAACATTTTACACATGTTGCATACGTATTCATTACCATTATTTTCATTGAATGCTGTATCAAATATTGTCATGAATCAAATTGCTGGAAAGTATTGATAAAGAAAAAGTATGTTTCATACTCATTTAGTATATGCCTCCAGCACCCTGCATTTGTGCAAACATGGAAAGTTTTATTCTGTTCCAAAAAAAAAAAAAAATTTGCTACTTCCCTTTAGAAGAAAACCTAACTTTGTTTTCTATCAATTTAACAATGTACTCAGAAATGAGATTCATCTATCTTCAGTTTTAAACATTCAAGGAGGAACAATAGCCTCCTGGAATGTTGTTTACTCGCATGGGTTTTGTAAAGAGTGACTCAAGTCTGCCTGTAATACTTTTTTAGGAAGAATAAAATAAACACAGAAGTTCCTTTCTTAGTCGTCCAAGCACACGGACTGCACATATCCTTGTTTTGGGGGGAGCACCCAACACCATCCATAAGTAATGGCTGATCTTTGAAGATCATGAGTATCTTCACCGCTTTTGCAGGATTGATATTGTTGGCTCAGCAACTATTCCAAAGAGAGCGAGGTCCCCTCCTTCCAAAGGTGCCCTTCTCACCCTCCTGCGCGCCTGTCGCCTTCCTGCCAGAGCCTTGTTTTCACAGTTGCATTCCATTTCAGATGCCCACGATGCGTTGTCCTCTTCTAATAAGGAAATGGGCATAGGGACCCACCTTGACTCATGGTTCTCTCTTCCCTGGGCAATTTGGACGTTTGCGCTTTGGCGTCAGCTCTCTGCTCTGTTCATTTCTCCTTCACTAACTACCTGTTCACCTGGTGGGGATCGCCTGCCGGTGCCTCCTGCCCGCGGGTGCCTTCTGCCCATAGGGCCCCAGCGGACTCGCGAAGGTCTTTTCCCCACGTGCCTCTGCCTAATGACCTCCAGCTCTGTGGTTGCTCATAGCTGAGGCTGAGTGGTCAAACCTGTCGGTCCCAGAATGTGTTCTTTTCAATGGATTTCAATGATGAATTTTACACGGATCACCTAAGGTCTTTAAACAAAACATCGAGGGCGGTGCCATGCTCGGTATGCACCCTAGAAAACGTCAAGCTTACTGCCATCCATTTTGGCTGTTGTACGGAGTGTGAAGGACTGGCATTTCGGTTTGTCAGCTTTCAGTTTGTCACCCAGGTATACCACAGGGGAGGAGACAGACGGAAGGCTTCCTGAGCGAGAAACAACCTTGAAAATAGTATTAAAACCTCAGCTATATTCCATGTTTAAAACGACAAACCTAAGAAATGATGAATGTAGCTTTTAACCTCAGTCAAGAACACCTTCCTTGAGAACACCGTACAGGGCAAGGCATTTGGACGGGGCCACAGACCTCTTTGTTCTGCAATCCTAGAGCGTTTAACACCAAAACAGGCTAAAGGAATTATTGTACACCAATGGGAGAAAATGAGAGCAGCGTGGAGTTGAGCCCGAAGAAACCAGCTTGTCAGGCCTTCTGACTTTACAGTGTCTCTCAACGCATAGGACTTGTGACGTTGTGATGTCAGGTTGTGGAGGAATGAGAGCGTAGTTGCAACAACCAAGTTTCATTGAATGTTTTGTGCATACACAGTAAGTTTACTTGTAGTATATTTTAATTTATTTCTTTATATTTATTTATTTATTTATTTATTAGTGTATTTGGCACAGGGTCTCCCCACACAGCTTGGACTCTAGTGATGCTCCAATTTCAAGCTGCCCAGCACTGAGATTACAGGAGTGTGCCACCATGTCCGGTCTAGTATTCTTTAATTTCTTCAATTCTCACCATGATTCTATGATGTAGAATATTAGTGTCTTAGACCTCATAAAAAATTATTTTCCACTCTTCTGGGAGCTAAACATTCACAAAGCAAATGTTCAGGACTTCGGGATGTCCTTGGGCAAAATCTTTTATTTATTTCTTCTGCCTTTGGGTGACACCTAGCCTTCTTTGACTCTTGGTGACATCACCGCCATCTCTGTCCTGTGGCATCCTGCCCTCTCTGTCTGCGAATGTCCCATATGGTACTTGTCATTAGGCTTTGGGCCACACGGATAATACGGGATGAACTTTTCATCTACAGAACATTGGCTGGGCTTTCTTCTTTTTCAATTCAGGCATCACTCCCATGTTCCCAGGAGCAGGGGGAGGACGCATCCCTTGGGCGTCGCCATTTAACCTGCTACAAGGAGGCGGCATTACTTCTCCAGCCATTTCACAGGTGGAGAAAGAGGCACACGAACTGTTGCCTCAGCAATCATAGTAAGTGGCTGACATACACTGTGCTTTGTACTTAATGTTTATAGCACTCCAAAGAGGCAGGTCCTGTTAATATTATTGGAATTTTACAGGCAAGGAACCCAAAGCAGAATAAAACACCAAATGTTTTTCCTTCATATCAGTTAGACAAAAATTCTCATGGAGGAGCCCTCACAGAAATAAATGATAACGCGTGCGTGATGAAGGACAGAGTTGTAAAGGTGTGAAAAAATAAGTGGATGAAGGAATTGGACAATACTCCATGAATTGTATTTTCAAATAGATGGTTAGGGGAAGCCTCAAGATTGACCAAAGGGCAGAGGTCAGCCTGACATCAAATAGATATTTCGAAGAAGAGGAATCCAGGGAATGAAAATTAGAAAGCATAAAGGCCTTGAGGTTTGAGCTAGAACTACAACGAAGAAAAGTCTTAGTAGGGCTTCGTAGGCTCCCCCTCTTCCCCTCCTGCCAGCCTCTCTGTCCTCCTCTCTCTCTCCTCACTTCCTCTCCCTCTCCCTTCTTCTTTCCCGCCCCCTCCATCTCTTTTCCTCTCTCTCTCTCTCTCTCTCTCTCTCTCTCTCTGCCATGGGGGGTTCACTATATTTTCTTTTAGACAAACTAGGTGCATGGCACCTAAAGGACAGTTGAAAGTAAGTAGCAAGAGCAGCCTACGTGGCTCTAGATCAGTGGTTCTCAACCTTTCTAATGCCGTGACCCTGCAATACAGCTCCTCATGTTGCGGTGACCCCAAACCAAAAAATAATTTTGGTGGCTACTTCAAAGCTGTAACTTTGCTACAGTTATGATTCAGAAGGTAAATACTTGATACGCATTATGGCGTTATGTATTCTCATTGCTACAAATCAAACATAATTTAAACATAGTGATTAATCACAAAAAGAATATTTAATTATATGTTGAGAAATATTTATTACTAATTCCAATAAGTAACATTTCACCATGGCATAGCATGGGTTTAAATATGTATTTTCCAATGGCTTTAGGTGATGCCTGTGTTTTGGTCATTCGACCCCTGCCAGGGTTGCCACCCACAGGTTGAGAACCACTGCTCTAGATCAAGAGAAAAAACTATGCAGAAAGAGGAATTTAGGAGCCATTCTAAAATACTGCACTCCAAAGCCAGTGTTCATGCCTCCACACCAGGAAGAAGTAGTAAATTAAGCAGTGCTGTTTGTTTGAAAAGTAGCAATTGGTGCCATGTGCATAAGTATTCTAGCAAGTCTTTATTTATTTATTTATTTATTTATTTATTTATTTATTTATTTGTCTTTTTAAGACAGGGTCTCACTATGCAGTTCAGGCTGGCCTGGAGCTCACTTTTGTAGCCCAGGCTGGTCTCGAACTCTCACCAATCCTCCTGCCTCAGCCTCCGAGAGCTGGGATTACAGGCATGTGCCACCACGCCCGGCTTCAAGCAAGTCCCTATATTGTGTTAATCTTGACCTTGGGACACTAAGTAAATTTTGTAAAACAAAAACACTCAAGGATTTCTAAAATAAGCTCAGGGGCCCGGTAGATAGCTCAGCAGCTTCAGCACCTGGCCAGCAAGCACAAGGACCTCGTTCAATCCTCGGTACTACAATAAATAAATAAATAAATAAATAAATAAGCTCAATCTTCCATCCTAAAATCAGAGACAGCCTCAGATGTGGGCTATGCTCACCACCAAAGTGCCATGTGGCCTTTGTCACTACCGTGCAGTTGATAGGAACTTGATCCTTCTGCTTCAGCTATAGCAGAGCAGGCAGGCTTGGGCCTGGGGCATCTGGTTAAGATGTTCACTGGAATTTTACAACATCAAAACCCTGGAAAAGTCTATCCTAATACCCTTCCTGTTACTGGAATTAAGATATTTTTCCCACAATCATTTTGTAATCTAAAAGGTTGGAACTTCCAGAGCCTGCCAGATAGCTCCATGGACCAAGTGCCTGCTCTGGCAAGCTCAGGAACCCGGGCTTTGATCCCACAAAAGGCTCCGCATACCTTTTGTGCTGGCCTCACCCCTGGGACAGGCTGAGCCCGTGATTGAGTCCAAGTGTGGTGGTGCACGCCTATAATCCCAGCACTGGCGAGGCTGAAAACAGGAGGATCATTACAAGTCCCAGCTGCATACTGAGAACCTATAGCAAATACATAAAAAATAGAACATTCTTAAGGGCAGACTTTTTTTTTTTCTTTCCGTTTTTTTATTATTTTTTTTATTTTTTTAATTTTATTATGGCCAGCCCATCTTGCCCTGGTGATGGGGCTAGCACAGCATTTGGTGCCGGGGATCGAACCGCAGTCCCTGGGGTTGCCTAAGCTTTCCTCAGTAGGTGCTTTAGACTGCTGAACCATCTCACCAGCTCCAGAATTTTCTTTAAAAAAAAAAAAAAAAAAGACTCATGATGTATTAACTGTCTACTATCAATTTTCCTTATTGTTGTAGTTGGGTGATTTTTTGTACTGGGGATTGAACTCAGGACTCTGTGCTTACCAGGCAGGTGCCTAGTCTACTGAGCTATCTCCCTGGCCCTGTTTTTTTCTTTTCTTGTCTCCTGGAAGTTGTCACTGTCAGTCCACACCCAATAAATATGGAGTGCGGGTTAAGAATTCTTGCTCCTCATCCCTGGCTATCTCCATTGAATACAATCCTTGTCTCAAAGACATTCTCGTCAGGTGTTGCACCGGCTGTGTTTAGAGAACTGATTTACTTTCATAGGCAATCATGCGAGAGCCTTCTTACATCTGAATGAATGCTTAGGGTCTTCCTTTGCTGTCGGAGGAGGACGGGTGTGAGCTGGGGGAGTGGGTAGGCTTTGACACAAGCGAGAGGGCCTTGGCGGGCACCCAGGGCTGGGCTACTGCTCCCTGAGATTTGCAAAGGGATTTTTGGACTTTGGTCAGACCAGTGTTTCTAAACTTGGCTTCTTTCTCTTATTAAAATTGCTTGGTGTTGCTTGTCTTTCTCTGCATACTGTGAGGTAGAAGCCATGACTTGATGGTTCCTAGAAAGAGCAATGGAACAGTGTTAATATTATGACTCTCAATTGTCCCACTGAAGCTTAAAGTTGCTCATGCCTTTCACTGTAGGAA
This sequence comes from Myocastor coypus, assembly GCA_004027025.1. NCBI lineage: Eukaryota > Metazoa > Chordata > Mammalia > Rodentia > Myocastoridae > Myocastor > Myocastor coypus. The sequence goes on from PVJA010007822.1 coordinate 13,704, forward strand.
ATTATAAATGTTATTCATTGATTTCATTTTTCAAGTAAAAGATGCTTCAAAAATCACTTCCCCCTTTTCATGCGTCTTCTGTTCTGTTTAATTACCATTACTAGCCTTGGTATTTCTATACCAGAGGTCGGGGACTGAGGCCAAGGGAAAGCTTTTCAGCTCCTCTGACCTAACATTCCAGTGTGACACAAAGACCAGTGGAAAGAGGAGTTTTGGGCCTCACGGGGAAACTCATTGCATCGCTAAGTGAAAAATAAAAGATCCTGAGTAGAATTATGACCACGTATCCACGATCTACTACCAGAGTCCAAGCCACTCAGGCCTTTCACAGCCCCTATGTCTCCTAGCTCTGGGCACCCAGTCTGGTCATCTATCTCAGCTCTTGGGGCCCTTTGGAATGAAACACTCCAGAGTCTGAGAAGCCTCTGCTCTGCATAAGAGCAAGGTATTTCTAGAGACCTTGGACACAAGTAATTAAGCATTATTTCCAATAGAGAGAATAGAATGATTTGCACCTCCTTATAATGGTCTAGTAGTAGATTTCATGAGAGAAAAATATTGATAACATATTATACTGTGAAAAATTTAGGTCCATATAGTTAAACAGGAAAGAAATTGTCCTGCCTAAGACAGCCATATTATGATTAATATCTATAGTTGGTTCTCTGAGTTCCACATACAAAAAAAAAAAAAAAAATGTTAGTTCCATTTCACTGGGGCTGTTAATTATTTTTTTTTTTCAGGATATGTGAGACATGGTAAAAGGAGCGGTTCAGCCCCAATGCCTAAGTTTTCTCCTGAAGACAGAATTGGCAGTGGCTCTACTGTTTCGGCCTCCATGAGATCTTGAGTCTGTAAAACTCAAACTGGACCTAGTTAGTAAGTAAGTGTCTGTCCTCATGGTCTTAGTTTTCAGGACACACCTGCTTAGATTCTGAAGGTCAGCATAGTGCTACTAAAACTGGAGTAGTTGGGCAGCTGAATCTTCAGAGCGAGACGATGGTAGTCAGATCTGTGAAGTCAACCTGGTGGTGTCATTTTCCCCAGGCTGAAGGGACAGAAGAAGGACAAAGGCCCATCGAGAGGCTTGGTGTCCTGTGCCGTGCCTGAGCAAGCGGCCGCAGAGCAGGAGGGGTCCTGTGATGGCTGGGGAAGTCCCGGCACCTCGGGCACCTCGAGCAGAGCGAGCCCTGCTCACTGGTCATCTGCTCGGACCGACTGCCTTTCCAGACCACATCGCCCAGGCCCAGAGCATCCTGCACCCGGCTTCTGCTCTGAGTGGTCCTCTGAGGCTCTCTGCAGTCCTGCCCAGTCTGCACAACAGGTCTGGGCAGCCTGGATCCTACAGGAGGCCAAGGCAGAGCATGAGCCTGCTGGAAAGGAAGAACCTGCAAGCGCAGGACTATGGGTCATCGGGCTTTTCCTGCTTGAGTCAAAGAGGTCTGTGCGCCAGGTTCTGTGACGATGAGGATGGAAAAGGTTCAGCATTTCTAGCCTGGCATGGCTTTTTCTCCCTACTGTCCTAGCACTCTTAGGAAGCTGGAAACTAAGCTAAACTAACACGCATGGAGTGGAGGAGGAGCCTGAGCTTTAGTCACCTAATAATGTGGTCTGAGTTGGGATTATTATGTTACACATAGCCGGTAAAAAGTGGCGGGAAGAAAGCACAGAGTATGCGAGGTTTGCATGAGGAGAGAAAAAGTTTAAACTTCTCCTTTACAAATGACCATACTGGAAGACATTGAGGCTGAGCTGAGGTGTGGTGTAGATGGAGAGTTTATTAGAAAGGGTGGCACACCCTGATGCAGGACCTGTGCTTGCTCTCCTTGTGTCATCCCTGGAAAGGTTCTATTCGGTTGACTAAAACAGTCGTTTTATTTTATTTTGCTTTTTTATATTTGTTTTGATTGAGCTTGTGAAAATGTTAACAAAACTGTCCCACATGGAAACAGGAAACAAATGTTTAACTTCATCAGCTATAGTTTTAAAAAGAAAAAAGAAAAGAAACAGGACTGTGAGCTTGATGTCAGATGAAGAGAGAAAACAAGTAAGAAATTTTATTTCTTCTTTTTTCACCTTGGAATTATTAGTAAGAACAGCAACTGCGCATGAAGGGAGCTGATATTATAGGTAGTTCCCTTTGCAACTGCAGCAGTATAGTAAGGTATGGAAGTGAACGAAGCTCAGGGGAGCGTGCAGAGTCTCAGCTGCTTCGCTGGTCTATGGCAAACAGCTTAGTACAGAGTGGTGAGCAAAGGGGGCCACTGATTCCGTCCACCAAATTAAAGAGGACTGTGCGAGCGCCCCTTCCACGTCACAGGCGCGCAGGGAGGTGCTTTAGCTACTGCTAAGTTGAGTCTTACAGCGAAGCATCGCTGCTCGTGGACTCCGGCAGACAGCCCCTGTTTCTTCGGGGTTTTTTTGTTTGGTTTTTCAGGTTGGCTGCACAATGACACCAGCAGACAAGCGCTGTCCTAATATACATCCTGGGGAGCAAAATAAGTGATCTGATGCCTCTTACCCTCCGCAAAGACCTCGCCAGAAGAGGGGCTCCCTCAAGACTCCGGAAGGGGCTGAGCATCCCGCACCTGGTGGAGAACTACTGCATGCCTCTATTCGCATCATACGCAATGTGCAAGTGATTTAGAAACTGCCACACTATTTATGGGTATGTGTTGCACGAATTAACCTCATAAATGATTCACGTGGGCGGTGGTGACTTTAGAGTGCACCACACCAAGGTAAAAAAAAATCTATTTTTGTAAATCTGGTGTCAACTATTGTCTCCAGTTACAGTTAATCTTTTTTTGTTTTTTTTTCAGAAAAATACTTCTAAATACTGATTGTGCCTGTCTAAGCTTTAGGCTCAAGATTTTCAGGTTGAAGTCACAATAACAGTTGTTTAGATAATCCACTAGAATACTCTGAAAAGTACATAAATATGCTCATTTTTTTTTTCAGTTCACTTTGGGTATACAAAAGACAAACCACTAATTAATAAAAGATTTTAACCTGTGAAATTTTGCATCTTTTTTTTTTCTTTCCCCTGTAGTTGGAGGATTGAAGTCCAGAGCCTTGCAAGTAGAAGCAGTTTGCTGAAGAGAACAGTAGGTCTCATCCCGGCAGAGTAGCAGACTGTCAAGCAATTTTGCCAATCTAAAACCAAGACTCCAACCGAGGGACTCATAATTCATTTTCTAAACTTGAAACAGAAGCAAAAACCTTGCTTCCCTGCAACAAGACGTAAGAGTGTCACCATGGGCCTCAGAGCAAGACAGTCGCAAGTTTGTTTGCTGGGAGATTCCTAGGGAGCTGAACACAAAATCCAATAAATAATTAGCTCTCCTGTGACAGGCTTCTGAATTACTGTGATACATTAATTGGACAAAATTAGCATGAATTAAGGCAAATAAGTATAACATGTAATTTATTACTTACTAAGCATGGTGCTGCAGTGGAAGCTTCGGATTTCCCTTAAGATTGCTTTAACAGCTATAATGCATTCCTTAATTTACTCTGTGGAAAATCAATTTTTTCAGAGTTCATTAAGCACCAATATGTTACAATGAAACTCTCCTGAGCATAGAGCATCAATATATTATGCAAATCCATGCCAGTGTGGTACCAGCGTATAAACAGCAGTGATATCATTGTCAGTTTCCTATTGATAAGTTTGACCAGAGCAAGAATATGCACTTCTTGGATCATCGGGCTTATTTTGCGTATCGTGGCACTGTGGCATGCTGGCTTTCGATAGTACTGCTATCTAGATATAAAAGTTGCTTTGTGCCCTGACTGGAAGCATTGTCATTTCTACCTAATCCTGTGTTTCCTTAACTCTGCTCATCAGTCAACAAGTGTTTATTAAGGTACTCAACAAGCTTCGCAAATACACTTAGTAATGTTTGGACTCAATGGAGCATCTTCTCAGTTTTGATTTATGTGAGATTCTCTTGGTCTTATGTTAGTCAGGAATGATCCAGATCATCAAGGCCACAATGTCATGGAATTGGAAGTAGGTTTCGCCATCTCACTCGGCTTTAAACTACTTGCGACATAGTAACAATGAGAAAAAAGTAATGCATTATCTACCTGAACACAGTTTTCTAGAAGACATGATGGTGAAGAAAAGCACCGCCCACAGTACTTCTGATAGGCTGTAAGATTGGTTACAAAGGCTAATTATTACAAATCATCACCATGCACAATGCATGATTTTAGTGGTGGGAGATCCCAGTTGTTGGTTCTCTGCAATGTTTCCTGGGGGACCGGGGTTCTGTTGAATGCAACTATTTATCAGCTGTTTAGGCTCGGTAGCCCTTCTGAATATAGGGGACCTCTTTCTTTTCACAGGTATTTATTTAGCAAACAGCCTGGGGAGACTGAGACAGTGTCTCTCTCCAGGCATGCTCATTGTGAGGTAAAAAGGTAGACAGTCTTCTTGTCCTGTAACATAGGGATTCTTCTCTCTGTACTAAGCAAAAGCTGGTATGCCTATTGTCCATCATAAAAGTCTAAGTCAGGGATTTCCCCATTGCACGTGTAGATGTTCTTTACCACCTCAGATCTAAATTCCTTGTCCGAGTCCCCGTCCCAGAGCTTTCCTCCACTGCCCAAGAAGAACTTTTCTTCTTCTCCATCTCAGAGCTGATGACTAGCTTTCTTAAGTGACTCTGTATTCACCGTTTTTCAATGCTTTTCTCAGACAACGGTTCTGTGGACAGTTTTAATTTTCTGTGGAAAACGTCTCTCATCATTCTTGAGAAGTTCCCTGCAAAATCTGAGTTCTCTTGTTTATTTATTTATCTATTTATTTACTTACTTACTTATTTGCAGTACTAGGGATTGAACTCAGGACCCTGTGCTTGCCAGGCAAACACTTATTCTACAGAGCTATTCCTCGGCCCTGACTTTTCCCATTTAGAACCAGTGTACTTCTCGGGATGAAGGCACTGGAACGGTGAGGCTGAGAGACTCCAAAGTTTCTCAGTCAACATTTCACTTTAGAATTTGTGTGATCTGTTCTGTTGGGTGGTGGGAGAATGAGGCATTGACAAACCCTTCGCGGATCAGTTTGCAAAAGGAGGCAATGATTATAATGAATGTCATGTTCTCCACATTCCTGATAAAGGTCCCAATCTTGGTCTCACGTAGGCAGCACAGGAAGGTATCATTTGCCGGAACTGCGTCCCTAGACACTATGGTTTCAAAACATGAAATCTAATGTTATATTTAAAAATTAATGCTTGAATCTAGTCAGGCCAAGGGTACATAATAAACCTATTGTTTGCAAACAACATACCTTAGGCAAAGTACTCAAAAGTTTAAGCCTCAAATTCAAACCTATAAGGAAAAAAATGAATGTTTCTATAGTCAAGGATCACTAAGGAGCCACACCGAATAAACTCACAGTTTCTTTTTCCAAAGCACAATAGCTGTAAGTTATAGGTACTCATAATTATTAGATATTCAAATATCTTTTGCATATGTAGAAAGCAAATGTTTGGAACGCAGACATTTAAGCCAATGTTTACCTACAATGGCCTAGAATCATCAACCTATTTTATGTTTAATAGTTATGCAAAAACAGCAATTCTAATTAGAGAATATTTTCATGTGTGTGGTTATTGTAAGTAAAGAATGTCATCGAGGTAAAAACACAACAATAAAAATGTTATGGAAACGTGATATATTAGTGTCATTGTTTATAAACAAACAACAGATGTAGTTATTAATCTCAGGCCAAAAGATCCTACTAACCAAGCATTTTCACAATAATAGCATAGTTACAGAATGTTAAGCATAAACTGTGTTTGGAAAATGTTTGAGAAATGCAGCAACTATCATCGCTTTTATTCTAATAACATTACATGGGTGACAAACCAAAAAAAGGAAACCCCGCTATTAAATTCTTAGAAAATTTTCTTACTCATGTTCATGATATGTATTATTTACCACTTATTTGGATTTTAATCTGGTGGGACATTAATTTTTAAAATGAATAAGGGCACTAAAATAACTATAAAAGGAGACAGAAACAACTAAAATACCTACAATAGAAGTTACATAAACATCTACAGGACAGATTGGGCTAGCATTTTATATACTCTCCGGCAGTAAATGCTTTATTTTATCATGTAAATTTATGTCTATCTCATCCTTATAAACTGATGATCTGATGCAGTATATCATGACATTCTGTCCTGTAAATGTTTCGAGACAGGTTTTGTTGACCTTACCATCCTACTTGTTTATCAAACACATCCACAGAACCTACGTTGTAAAATAAATGTTTATGAGGCGCTGCTGGCAATGTTTAACTAGCTGTGTTTAAAACATCTTAGAGTTTTTAGGACATTCCCACATAATCCATGCCCAAGGGTAGTGCCGAGTCATGAATCAAACCTTTCCCGCGTTACTGTATTTTGCCTGTGTTGCGGTTGAGATCTAAAATGTCTCCCAGGCCCACTTGTGTGGACAGTGGCAGGGTGGCAGGGGCACCGTCCTCAGCATTGGGCCGCAGGGTAACTTCACTGAGGGGCCACGGGAGCAGGACGGGCAGGGTACGGCTTCCTCTAAGGCTGTCCCTTCCCTGTGCGTTCTCTGGCAGCTGTAGGCGAGTTCCTGTACCCTGCCACTGTGCTGTCGCTGCGTGGCAGCCTGCTGACTGAGGGCTTCTCCCTCCAGACCCTGGGAGCCCGATAAAGTAAGTTCTGAGTGCTGAGTGTTTTCTCGAAGCAGCAGGAGTGTGGCGAATACACCCAGTCTCTTCCTTCCCCCTGTTTGCTCATTTGTTTTTCCAATACTGGGAATTAAATCCAGGGCCTTTCCTCAGAGCTGCGTGGTCAGCCTCTAGCGGCTGATGTCTTCCTCAGTATTTGAAAAACTCCTCAGCTTTTCTATGACACTTATGTGGCATGGTAACAAAAGAACTAGGAAAGCCATGGAATGCTGGAGCGAGTAACAGTCAAGTGCCACTTGGGCCAGGGGGGTCAGTTGGTGGCATAAGTGCTGCTGTCAAGTGCAAGGTCCTGAGTTTAATCCTTGGCACCAATACAGATTTTTTAAAAATGGAGGGGAAGCCTCTTTTCAAAAGGACACTCTTCAAGTTCCACGAATGTTTCATCACTGTGTACTGTACTTAGAGGAGTGGCGGATATCTTCACAAGGATAACAGGAAAGGGGTGGCGGCCAGGGACAGCGACACTAACATGGCATTTATTGTCTGCTTTTAGTCCAGGAAAACCAGGCTGACTCCATGGACAAATGTCGTATTTAGACAAACCACAGCCCTGCCGAGCACGGCACCCACAACCTGGGAGGGCCAAAGCATTTTATACAGTAAAAGTGAGATGCAGAATGCATCATTAAAATTGCACTTTTCTTCAAAATTTCTAATGAAAACTCACAAACCTCTTCCCCAGCTGAGAAGCACGAAAATGTTGGCATAGTTCACCCAATTTTTCCGTTGTAAAAACTGTGGACACTTCACCCGTACTCACTGCCTGGACACGATCCTCGAGCAAAATTAGGAGGACTTATTTTCTGAGAAGCTATAAAAAAGACCTGTGTTCCAAAGGGTGGGGAAAAAAGCCTTAGTAAGTCTTGGTGCCCTAGAGGACGATGCACAAATGATGATGTTTCTCTGAAATTATATAAAACCACCAAGTTTTCATACCCTTAAAATACTCATTGCAAAAATTACTAAACCCAGATTAAATGTCAAATAATCAGTATATTCCACAGCTAGGTAATATTTCACAACATAGAAAATACATCTAGAAATCCAGTTAACTACATTGGATTTTAGCCTTTATTTTAGACATCCTGGCTGAGTACAGTGTGATCAAAAGCAATCAAATTCACTGGGTGCTTCAACAGAGCGTAGCCATCACATATATGTGTATATATAAACACTATATATGTATACATGTATAAATATATGTGAATATATATTATGTATCGCTCACATATATGCAGAAATGATCATGTTGATTCCATGGAGAAACTCAAGAATCTTTAAGCTACTTTCTCCATTTTTTTGTATGTATTGATGGCTTTCCATCGTATCTTCTTTGTTCTTTCTAATCCATGATCAGATCTTCAGTATTTCTTTCATTTCTTGCATACGTATTCCCTCTTGTGTGGTAGGCACAATGACAGACTCGGACATAGATACTGAATGAATTCCACAAGCAGCCGCACTTACTGCGGTTATAGTGCAGCACGAAGACCAGCGTTGGGCGGGGGGCATAGCTCGGCAGACTAAGTGCCTGCTTCGGGAAGCAGAGGGAGTGGGGTCGAGCCCAGCTCCCCTGGCTGTGCCGGCCCTGCCCCCAGGTGCGCTGAGCTGGCCCCCAGACTGGGGAGGCTGAGAAAGGAGGATCACTGTGAGTGCAAGCCGCCTAGTGAGACCCTGCATGAAATTCGTTTAAAACACACACACACACACACACACACACACACACACAGAGGCAATGCTCATTTCAAGACATAGAATCACAACCTCTTAGGTACTATGAAGGAAAGAACAAACATGCCTTCAAAGAACACAGACGTCAGCACGTAAATATGTGTGCAAGCAGAAAGTTGGGACAGCATAACTACCCAGAAAGATTATTAACTAAAACAACCCTAAATTCGTCGTAATTGATATATGGAGGGAACAAGTTGTTTTAATTTGGAAAGCTAAACGACCTCCTAAAAATAGACAGATACATGAGAAATTCTCTGAAATGCCATCCATTGCATGTTTATTAGGTAACACGTTCTATGACATGTACTTGTCGTATCTTATGTAAGCTGACTCATAATAAACTTATAAAGTATTTTATCTCATTTACAGATCTGATATTAATTAATGTCTTTCTCTGTTTCTGCATGAACACAAACATAACCAAATGAGGCAAGCCAGAATGCTTGGCAAAAAATTATTATTATTGTTATTATTATTTTTTTTTTTTGCAGGACTGGGGTTCAAACTGACGACCTTGCACTTGCCTAGCAGGCACGTGTGCCACGGAGCTATTTCTCCAGCCCCTTGGCAAAAATTATATTCATCCACTGAAAAAAATACAAATTAAACATCTACTATGTGCCAGGCTTTGTTCTAGATATTAAGATATATCATCAAACAAAAGAAGCAAATTTCCCTGATACTGTAGGTTTATATTCTTGAAAACAGATACAGACAAAAAGGAAACAGAGGTAATAAAAGCAAATTATATGTAATCCCAGCACTTGGGAGGCTGAGGCAGGGGGATTGGTATGGATTTGAGAACAGCCTGGGCTACAAAATTGAGATCAAGGTCAGTCTGAACTGCATAGTGAGACCCTATTTCAGGAAGGCAAAGAAAAAAAAAAAAAAAAAGAACAAAAAAACACGTAAATTATATTCAGATATGGTGGTGTGCTCCTTTGATCCCAGCTACTCAGGCAGCAGAGGTGGGAGGACCAGATTAGAGATCAAGGTGGCCTTGTGGGATTTAGTAAGAGGTTGAAAAGAACAGGATGAGACTCAATGGTTTAGCACATGCCTTGAATGTTCAAGGCCCAGTGTTCAGTGACCAGCAACACACACACACACACACACACATCACGCCATGAAGAATGTAGGATAATTATATTATAGTAAGAAAAGCCATACAGTTTTATAATGTGGAAAGATTGGATGAGTTACAGGAGATGAAAAGCGAGAGGCACTGTCAGCTTTCCACACAGAACAGCTCAGACGAGGCAACATTTACTGAAGGTGACTTAGAGGATGTAAGGACAATAGCAAAAGTCTCTCTGGAGTTAAGTATTTCCAGACAGACGAAGTGGGGTCAAGTCTTCACTGGATAGGCTGGCATATTTTGCATGCAGAAATCAACAAAGCTGGCAGTATGGTTGGAACCTAAGCTATAGAATCGCAGGTAGAGACTGAGGAGGCAATAAAGGCCTTGGTCTTAACTATTTCCTTTTTTGTTAAAATGCTATTTGGATCTCAGGTCAACATAAGCCCACTACAAAACACCAGTCAGTTCCACAAAACTCTTAGATTTACAAGTTTTATGAAGCTTTTTCTCATTTATTTGTTATTTTCCAAAACTCATATACCATCTGCAATCTTAAAATTCAACACAACTTTATATACAGTCCACCCAATCAGAAATAGTTACATGGCTGAGCCTTCTGTTCTATGTCTTAGGCAGAGTAGGTTTCATTAAGATATAGACCAGCAGTTCTCAACCTGTGGGTTGCGATCTTGATGGGGGTCGAACGACCAAAACACAGGGGTCACATAAAGCCATCGGAAAATGTTATTTATTTGGAATTACAGTTTTGAAGTAGCCACCAAAATAATTTTTTGGTTTGAGGTCACTGCAGCATGAGGAACTGTATTGCGGGGACACATCATTAGAAAGGTTGAGAACCACTGCCATAGACCATGTGGCTCGAGTAGCACAAATCTGTTTTCCTGAGCTCTAACCCTAACCCTAACCCTAACCCTAACCCTAACCCTAACCCTAACCCTAACCTATTGTTCAAGAGCTCAACCTGCTCTGTCTTGCAGTTGATTGCAGTTAACTGTTGCACTTTGAATGTTTTCCAGTCCCAAATTTCTAGGCCGTGTTGCCCTCAGGAACATTTTCCCATGAGTGCTGAACTGTAAACCCAGGTGGAATCACTGACCATTTTGGTTACACTCAGGGGTAAGCTGTTCAACTCGATTTCTCATTGGATAATTTTAATCGTGGGGATCCTTTTCCATCCTGTGTAAGTAGGTAGTCTTTCTCAAAGCATTTCAAGTAGCACCATTTTGGATAAACCTACAGTCACTTGGGAGTTTCTTGATATTGAAATATCATCTCTGTGAACATGTTAAGGTCTTTGGTGAATGTCTGCAAGATTGCTGTCTTTGTAGCTTCAGGAGGGAGGCAAGTTAGTGCCTGTGCTTCTCAGAAGAAGTGCAATCTTCAGGGTGCCATAGTGCCCTCAGGGGAATGCTATTTATGACCTTTAGGCCTCCCGAGTAGACCTTACATCAATTGGTGGGGCACAGGCTGACAGCCTCTCCACGTCAGCCAGGGAAAAGCAACTGTTTCACCTTAAGGCAACTGTGTGAGATGAATCCGAGTATTCGGAGTGAAAGCCTTAGGGAGACATTCTGTAGCTATGCATCCACTCCATGAAACGGGGAACATGAAGCATTTTCATTTTCTTGAAGAGGGTAAAACAATCAACACTGACAAAGTGGCCTTCTTTTATGTGGTCTTCGTATTTTTCTGTTTTCCCTGTAGGAAAGGCTGATTTTAAAAGACGAGCCTTAGTGATTTGCAAGTTCAAACTATCTCCTTGCACAGAAAACCCACTGAAATTATTGATTACATTGAAATGGCAATTGTGGGTCAAAAACTCACTCAAATCTGGCACTGAGAGGAGAAAGCTACGTCACCTTGAGCCAAGTGTTTGGAGCTTCTCCTTAGGTTGGGGTAGGAAGGGAGCCTCTGTCCCGCAGTCACTTGGGAATACCTCTGCTCCCTTGACAACGGCAGATAGAGATACGGTCCTCCAGGTGCCTCCCGCACACTCCCCGGGCCTCGCCTTGGAGGAGCCAAGGAGCCACAAGTCCTCTTCGACACAAGCAGGAGCTGAGGATATTTGGACCTAGTTTTTTTTTTTCAGTTTATTTTATATTTTTCTTCCCTCCCTCCCTTCCTCCCTCCCTCCCTCTGTCCCTCCCTCTTTCTCTCCTTTTTCTCTCTTTCTTCCTCCATCTTTTCCTCTTCCCTCCCTTCCTTTCTTTTTGTCCCTTGAACATCATTTTTTCTCCCTTAATATGAGAGAACTCTTGAGAAAATGATGTCACACTTTGCAATATCCCTTGAACAGCATTCTTTTTTTGCGCTGTATTTAGAAATGGTTCAACACGCAGAGCAACCATAAGTTGAAAGTGCATCTACGTGAATGTGAGCAGAACGGGTGCTCTGTCATGTCACTGTCGTGTCTCCTTGTCCAGAGAGTTCCCATAGCAGCAGCAGAACAATTACTCTTTGGTTACGCTGGGCAGATAACCTCCATGAAATTCCCGGACTCTGAAACTCCTCAGTGACGGGTGCTACCCATGGCTTCTCCTCGTTTGTCACTTCTCTCTTGATTGAAGTTCCCATCTGCATGCCAAGACCCACCCTTGCTGTTGAGACCAATGGCATGAAGAGCAAGTAGCTTCCCTGCAGGAATCCCTCTCGGGGGACATCAGCTCGCCCATCCAGGAGCCCAGGCCGTCCCACATATCCATTTATCCACCTAACTGCTCCCTGTAAACGTGGGTGTTTCATACAATTGGATACGATCACTTCATGCCAATCATCGTGTCTCAAAACAAAAACTCCCAATGTTGTCTAAGCAGCCCTGAATTGGCCATGTTTCTGGCATGTGTACCAAGGGCTTGAGTTTATGTTATGCGTTGCTCTGTACAGCCTGTGAGAGCATCAGGAAAAGCACACTTCATTCTGCAGTGTTGTCTTTCACTGCCTTTACAAGGATATCCCTTAAAAAAGAAAAAAAAATTCTGAATAACTTAAAAAATATCCTCCTGGAAAACCTCAATTCCTATTAAAGAAATTCAAGACCTACATAACAGACAATAAACCTCAGACAACTGAGAGGGCCTGCACTGTGAGTGACGAGAGAGTCAACGAGTGCTAACGTCCCCTCTCCTTTCAAGTCTGTACCCGTGCTGGCTGTTTGGAGCGCTCACGGGTGCTGCACTAGTGAGCAGGAGAGAACCCCTTTGCTGGAGCACTTGCTACAGCTGTATTCCTGGCTTTCAGACTTCACACATTATTAGGATACTCTGATGCTGCTGAAAATACATAAAGCGTTATTTTTATGCTTAGCATGAGCTAAGTAATATTTCCACTAGGGGAATCTATGTTGATGGAAAGAGCTCATTAGAATAGAGACTGTCTGTTTTGTTTTCATCTCACTCTTTTAGGAAGTCTGTTTATGTTTGCACAGGAGGCGCAGTTGAAAACCCAGCGAGGCAGCACCTGAGCTGTTTTCCCTTTCAAAACAATAACAGAGAGGATCCGTGTACTAAACCACGATTTACCCAATTATAAAGGCAGAAGAACGTGCAACCTCAAGTATTAATTATAGAAGAATTTACCGTAATTTATAATGCATTAGAAGACTATTTTTGAAGAGAATTTTTCAAAGCCTGTGGCACATCCCGTTCCTGTTTATAATAATGGAGCAACTATGCTGAAACTTGATTTTTTATTCTAATCACGTAATTGAAGAATAACTTTTAGCTTACCACCAAATATGATGAAATCATTTTAAAAGCTTTGTATTTGCAATTTTAGAATATTTTAAATAATTACCATGTTTTAAACAAAATTTTAGCTGTTATTTTTCTTACTACTTTCCAGGCTAATAAACTGAAGTGGAAATGTTTTTCTCCCTCCCTCCCTCCCTTCCTTCCTCACTCCTCCCTCTCTCTCTCTCTCTCTCTGGCATAATCAACAATCTGACAAGTGTTAGGTCTCGAGTTCAATCCCCAGTACCACATGCCATGTTGGCCCCAAAGCTGGCATGGCGGCACATGCCTGTAATTCCAACCCTGAGGAGGCTGAGACAGGTGGATCACTACGAGTCTGAGCCACGTCGTGAGACCCTGAACCGAAGAATGAATATTCACACATCTTTTCTTTCACAGAAAATTATTTTCTTGACAAAACAGATTGGTTCTCGCTCCTAGGTTGTGGAAAAGCTTGTAGAGTGACATCTGGGAATGAGCTGGCTCGCAGAGTCCTGAAGTGACAGGGGATGTAGCACGGAGAAAGACAAAGACACAAAACAGAGCTGGCCAGACTGGCTTGTAGAGAGCGCCTCTCTCTAAGTGGCCCATTAACCCATTCATAAATTCACCCATTCATCACGTTCATGGGTGTGGAGCTCTAATTTCATCTTCAGGGTCCTTCCTCACTCCTCCCTGGGACATCTCATAATACAGATTAAATTCCAGTAGGAGTTTGGGAGGGAAACTACAATATTCAAATCATACTAACCACTTAATCATTGTCAGATTAGACGACTGAGTTTATTTTATGACATGGGTTCACAACTTGGAGCAAATTCTTTGCAAGTCAGATATGGGGCTGGCGAGATAGCTCAGCAGTCTGAAGAACCTGCTTGGGCAAGCTTAGGCAAGCAGTAGGGATCTCAGTCTGATCTCTGGCACCACATGTCATGCCCGCCCCTCCAGGGCGGGCTGAGCCAGCCCAACACACGCACACACACACGCACGCACGCACACACACACACACACTATATATATATATATATATATATATATATATATATTTATATTTATATATATATGGGCTCATACGACATTCCTATTTACTCTTTAGCATGTTCAGCCGTCTTGTTCCACTTCTCTTGCTCATTGTTAGTCTGTCAGCTTCTAAATTTGCATAGACACAAATGTACCATAAACATGTTCTTGCACGAAGAATGTATATTTGTCCTAATAATACTCCAGCATTGCTTTTTCATTATTATTTTTAAATGATTATGTTTTAGATCTTTTATTAAGGTTGCATCTGTGCCATTCTTTTACTTATTTCAAAGAAACCTCCAGGTTAAATTCAAATATATCTGTAGAAAAATTAGTGTATAGTTTTTTCCTTAGTATTTTCTTTCTGAACCTAAAGCTTTACTCTTAATAGTAGTAGATGTGTGAGCATATTGATAGCTTGGTGACTCCTTGTCTCAAAGAAAGAAAATAAAAGAAAACAAGGAAGGAAGGAAGGAAAAAGAGAGAGGAAAGAATGAAAAAAGAAGAAGAAAGAAAGAAAGACAGAAAGACAGAAAGATAGATAAGTCATCAATGTAGCTCACAGTGTTGGCCATGGCTCCAGTTGCTAATGGCCTCATGAGGCCTTGTTCTGTCTACCATCTATCTATTTTTTAAGAAACTAGAGGACATGTGCCATCATGATGTGTGCTTTGCAGATTTCACAGAATATTTTCACACTGTGTGCTGGAACACCTCCAAGAGAAAACACCTCCAAGTGAAATCTACTAGAATGATTTTCTTCCCTTAATATTTCTTTAGTATTTTCTTCCTCGACGTTTTAACAACAGACTCAACTAGTGCTAGTGTGGGAATCCATCAGGTGCAAAACAAATGAATAATGATTGACATAGGTGGATGATTACTATTGGGGAAATGCAAAATTAATTTATTTTAGCCATGGTATTAATTGCTATGATAGTAACGTTATTCATTTGACAACAGAAGTCACTACTGAAGAAGTGACCTTAATATAGAGATAAGAATTCTATGAGATGTGTGTGTGTTAGTATGTATACATATGTGCCCATACCATTAGCAATTGGAGCATGCAAATCACTCTGAGCTACAACCCTCATTTACCTTCCTCCCTTCCTTCCTTCCTTCCTTCCTTCCTTCCTTCCTTCCTTCCTTTCTTTCTTTCTCCTTTCTTTCCTTCCTTCTTCTTTCCTTTCTTTCTTTCTTTCTTTCTTTCTTTCTTTCTTTCTTTCGTTCTTTCTTTCTTTCTTTCTTTGAGACAAGGCGTCACCAAGCTAGGCATTTGCTCAGGCTGGGGGCTAATTCACAGTCCTCTTTTCTCATTCTCTGAGTGCTGCAATTAAAGGCACGCACCACTATGCCTGGCTGTTATGACCTCATTTACCAATGGTGTGAAATTTATGATACTTTGAAGGACATTGATTTCAGGGGGTGCACATTTATGTACTTAATCTCAGGGAAGAGATCTTCAGGTATTCCTTTTCATTAATGTCAAGTCTTCAGATATTAGGGATAGAAACTTTTATTGCTGGCTGTGAAAGAATACAGGATCAGTTCTTGCTTCTTTTGCAATAGTACTAGACTATCACCATTGACGTGTTATTTTAAACACATTTGTACGCTCTTTAAGCCACTGATTATTCCTTTTGTGAAAAGATATTTTCGTTCATTTCCCACATTGCTTCGGAAAGGAAACAGAATAATTTACATAAAATAATTCACAGAAAGCCAATTAGTGCACAAGTCTTTTGCTGAAAGTCAATTTACCAAATGACCAAATTACCTAAAGCTCATTTGCTAAAATCAAATTGTCAAATAACCTCTTCTCCAAATTATTGAGGAGAAAAACTATTTGTAGTTCCACCATTGTTCCTATTTCTGCCACTGCCGTTTGTGACCAGCTTTGTCCCTAGCACGTACTTCCTGTGAAGGCCAGCTACAAAGGGTGCATCGAGGTGTGTTACAGTGTTTATCTGTTGACTTTCTTTTTCGTTTTCTTTTTTAAATATATTTGGTTGTGGCTGGGTCCCACTACACAGCTCATACTGGTGATGATCCTCCTGCTTTCTGCCTCCCCAGGCTGGTATAACAGGCTGGAGGCCCAGACTCTGGCCTGCTCAGCCCACCCTCGGGGCAGGGCCAGCGCAGTACATGATGCCGGGAATTTAACTGCTGTCCCTGCGCTTGCCTAAGATTGCCTATGCAAGTGTGTTTGTCCACTGAGCTATCTCACTGGCCCATACCTGATGATTTTCTTAACCACTTTCTTCCTTACGGAGTCCATTTGCCTCTCACTGGGACATAATCCCTGATACCGACAGCCTGGAAGAGGAGGGTGGTTCTATTTTGACTCACAGGCTTAGTCTATATTCAGCTACATCAAAAGAAGAAAGAACATGGTGGAAAGACCTGGATGGGAGACAGCTGTTCACATTATGGTGTTGAGGATGCCTGGAGCAAAGGGAGGAGCCTGGGAAGAGATTCGCCCTCCCCGGTTAGTGCCTCCAAGACCACCGTCTTCAGACCAGATCGCACCTCTGAATGGCAGGCCAGCTCTATCGCCCCCTTTGATTCATCTCCCTAATGCCCTGTCTGCAAGCATCTGAAGCTTTGGGAGATAATCTCAATTGGAACGGTCACACAGGTCCTAGAATTTGTATCTTCATTTTAGAGAAATTGAAATGAAGGCTTCTAAAGCATAATCAAAATATTTATTTCTGTCAATTAGGGCTGAACTATTACAGACATAGTTTTCTTAAGATCCAAACAATCCACTGCTGTTTTGTTAAGTATTAATAACTGCATGTGGTGCATTCAGGCTGTGACCACATATGAGAAGACTATGAGCTCTTGGAGCTTTCCTGGAGCCATATCAGAACTCTGGAGGTTGCTGGGCAGCCTGCAGGACTCTGCGCAAGTGTGGAGCTTCTGTTATTGCTGGCCCAAACTTTTAAGAACTTAAGTGGACTAGTAGTGGCCTACGAGACACAAGAGAGCTGCAATCTGAGGGCCCAGCTTGAGCAGACACGGAGCTTTCCTGGAGCCCCTTAAGGACTCTGGCAGACAGTAGGCAGCCTGAAGGACTTTGTCTGGGTGGTTCCTGTGAAATTCGTAATACTTTGTTAAGTAAAATTATGTAGCACTTGTAATTTTTTTTTTTAGTTCTAACTTGTGTTCCCTTTCAAAAAAAAATTAAAAAATTAACAAAACAAAATAAGCTCTTAGTGACCAGAAGCTTTCATGAGAAAGAAAATTGATCATTTTTAATCATTTATTTATCTGGTACAGGGTCTCGCTATGCGGCTCAGACTCATAATGGTACTCCTGTGTCGGCCTCCCCAGCACTAGGATTATAGGCATGCACGGCCACGTCTAGCTATAGTGGTCATCACAGCACTTCTGGTGTTCTGGGGCCAGCATGGCATGCAGTACCAGGAATCAAGCATGGATCCTTGTGCTTGCCAGGTAGGCGATTAGACTGCCGAGTTAATTCCACAGCCCAAGAAAATAAATTTAAAATACAAGACCAACATATTGTCTGTAAATGAAATGGAATATTTGGATTGATTAAATATTGTTTAAAGTAATTATATGGATTATACATAGAGATATATAAATATATAAATATGATAACACAAAATTACACAGGTCTATATCCATATAGTGAAGAATAAAACTTTATTAATGGATTTAGGTTGCCACAAAAGACTGTTAACATTGGAATTACGGTCCTATTGAGGAGTTTTTGCATGTCATAAGAAATTATCAACAGAGTAAGTAAATGCACAGATTTCAAAAGTATCTTAACTAAGAAGCACTTAGAGAAAGGTCTTCTCTCTAGAATTTATAAAGAACTAAAAAATGTTAGGACTCCTCAATTTAAAGACCCAATCCTGACATGGGCATCTGAGATGAACACACACTTCTCAGAGGAAGAAACACTAGAAGCTTATAAATGCATGAAAAAAATGCTCCCCATTATTAGCCATCCACGAAGTGGAAATTAAAACAACACTTAGATACCATCTCACCCCAGAAAGAATGGCTATCATAAAGAAATCAACCAACAGAAAATGCTGGAGAGGCTGTGGGAAAATGTAGACTGATGCAACCATTATGCAAACCAGTGTGGAGACTCCTTAAAAACCAGGACTGGAAGTCTGTTCAATCCAGCTCTTCCCCACTGGGAATTTTCCCAAAAGAAGTGGAAACATCATATCATAGTGTTATGTGTGCATCTATGTTTCTAGCAGCACAATTTGTGATAGCCAAATCTTGGAAACCACCAAAATGCCATCACCCGAAGAATAGTTGAAAAAGATGTGGTGTTTTTATACAATGGAGCATTACTCAGTTATAAAGAATGATAAACTCAAAGACTTCATACCTAAGTGGATGCAACTTAAAGATATACTCATAAGTGAAATAAACTAAACTATATGTGTAAATATCATACAGTGTCCCTAGTGTAAGAGCTGAAAAGAAGAAATAAAAATGGAAAGGTGTAACACAGTTAAAAGGAAACTAAGAGCTTGAGGATTAAACAATGAGGAGAGAGCAAGGGGAAAAGTTAGGAAACACGGCAGGGACAAAATCATACATTTATATCGACAAGATAGTTAAGTCAATGGTTCTAAGAATCTCCAGCAGATTTTTGAAACTAACAGTTAATCGGTAGAATTCTCACCCTGTATATGCTGAGACATGTGAACTAAGCAACTCAACTGAGGACAGCAATGCATAATATTAAACCATTCTTGGAATACCTCTCATTCTGGTCTTGTAAATGCGAACAGCTTCTAATGTCACATCAGTTATTGCTATACTCTCTCAAGTAAGCTGTGTTTGCTTAAAAAAAAAGTACTAAAAAAAAACAAGAGCCAAGAAAAAAAAAAAATGTCATAAGATTGCCCAGCTGCAATGGAGTTACTCTTCCGATCTAGAGAAATGTAGAGTTTACTTCAACCCAAGATACAGCACGCATTCAAAATATTGAAAATGGAAAATAACAAATAGGTTTGATTTGGCTACCAAGTGAAAATGCTTTTTATGAGAACGGGAGTGTGTACCTCCTGACAGCTGCGGTGAAGAAAGAGCCTTAGTCAACTTTGTGCGGCTAAGACTAACTTCCTGATGTTCAGCCCCACAAGGAGCAGATCATCTGATTCATGGTTTTCAGGGGATTCAGTCCAGGGCCACTTGGGAAACAGTCCATAGCAGAAGAATTTGCTGGACAGAGACGTTCACTCCAGCTGGGAAGTAGAAAAGGGACAGAGGGGGGCCAGGAACCTGGCCGGGTACTCTAGGCTGCGTCTCTGTGGCCCACTCAGATACACGCAGAGGTGCGCCTCATTCACACCATCGTGGTCCTCAGGCTAATCAGCATTGTGGTGACCACGCAGCGCTCAAGGGGAAGAATCTAGCTTCAAGTTGGCTCATTGGCAGAGGGCATCCGTGGAGGAGGAGTTCTAACCACTCTCGCAGATGGGAACAGCATGAAACAGTGAACGCGAGACTGCCCTGCTGCTGCTGTCACCGACTGAGACTCTGGTGACTGTCACCAACAACGTGGGGCCTCCGTTTCCGGGTAGCAGAGAATCTGTTCTCACTCTCGCATGGGAAGCCCACTGTTTTTGAAAGCGAAGAAAATTGCTGGCTCTAGCTCTTTAGAAAAAAAGAGAGCGTCTTGGAAAGTTGATGTTAGAATTTATGTAAGACACGGGATGACCGAGGTAGATAGTGGACACATTTTATACTTTGCCGTACCTTTGACGGAATGAAGAAGCTGAGCTTTCTTGAGGAATACGTACGGTTGGCCCTGGGAACCTGTGGTAGGTTCGGCTGCTTGGTTACCTACCCAGGGATCTTTGGGCAGTGCATGAATAGCTCAGTCATGAGTGGCATTTCCCCACGTGAAAGCACAGTTAACAAAAAAATCAACCCAATTATAATCTAGTTTCCAAAAGATCTTTCCTACAAGATAATTCTACCTATTCATCAAACATTTTCAAAATGCAATTAATTTCTTTTTTCTTTTTTTCTATACTTAGGGCAGATCTACAGGGTGCACAGATGGGACTTGTAGTGATCCACCTGTTCACAGCCTCCCAAGTGCAGGGGTTACAGGTACACTCCACCATGCCCATTCTCAATCAACATCTCAGTGCACCCCGGGAGTGGGGCTGGCATGGCAGGCTCGGGGATCGAACCCCCGCTGCTGCACCCTGCCTTAGCAGGCACTTTAATCCACTGAGCTATCCAGGTGGCTCTAAAATGCAATTAATTTCTAATTGCTGGTTTTCTCTTCTTTCTTTCTTTCTTTCTTTCTTTCTTTCTTTCTTTCTTTCTCTCTCTCTTTCTTCTTCTTCTTCTTCTTCTTCTTCTTCTTCTTCTTCTTCTTCTTCTTCTTCTTCTTCTTCTTCTTCTTCTTCTTCTTCTTCTTCTTCTTCTTCTTCTCCTTCTTCTTCATTTTCAAGTAAATGCTGATGTAAAAATGACCTGCATTTACCATATAAGAAAAACAATAGAACCGAAAACAACACAGAAGAGACAGAAGTCTCTCCCCAGCTTTACTTCCATCCTCTAGAATTTTCAAGGCTGAGCTTGGGATATCAGGTAACTAGACATACGCTGCAAATCAGGGAGCCAGGGTGAGTCAGTAGACCTCACATGGGAGGGTTTGACTGAGGGACCTGCTTTTTAAACTCTTGTGCTGTGCTTCTTTTTAAAATTTACTTATGTTTTTTTTAACTTTATTCATTTTTAATGAGAAAAAAATAGCAATGAGACAATTTCAAAACAAGGTAGTAGGACAGTTATAATAATTAATACAATGCATATTGTTGCCTTTGTAGTAGTTGTTCAGAGGACAAGATGTAGACATGATATCTTATCTAAACACTATTAGTGCAAATCTTTCTTCTCATTGAACTCAGAAAAGTAGCTGTGTATCTATTTTAACTTTTTTTCACTACAAAATTATCCATCATTAATATCCCCCTTTTTTGTTTTGTTTTGTCAAAGATGGGTGTTCCATTGTCATTCAAATACTGTAGGTGCATAAATTCAGCAAAATAACCATCAGGCTTTTGAAACTAGCAGTTAACTGGTAGAATTCTCACCCTGACTAACTAGATATATTGATATCTGTGAACTAAGCAGCTACACTGAGGATTGCAATGTGTAACACTAAAACCAGCTTGCAATGCCTGTCATTCTGATCTTCTAAATGCATACTGCTTCTGATGTCATATCAGTTATTGCTGTACTCTGTCTCTCAAGGAAATGTTTGTCTTTTTTTAAAGATAATTAAAGAGAATAAGAGACAAGAAAAAATGTCATAGGGTTGTCCTGCTACACTTTTGTATATGGTTAGGTTCCTAAATTTCTGTGTAAAGATGTGTAATTGTCTTTTTTTTCACATTCTATAGGGATTTAAGGTTTAGAATATCAATGATTGTTGGAAAATACCTGTTCCATGTTATGTCTAAGGTGTCTGATATTCAAAAAGATAGTGATATTAAGCTCAAGTGCCTATGTTATAGGGTAATGATGTCATGAAGCTTCTGTTCTGCATGGTTAACAACTTAAGTTCACAGACCCAAAAATTAGAGAAAAAGAAGGGCTACAAGGATAGCAAATATTTTGGTGCTAGCGCTGCAAGGTCAGTGAGGACTCAATACATGAGAGAACCTGTGCTGTGACATCCCCTAACCCAGCGGCGTCCCACATTGTCTGCTCTGTGCTCCTTAGGCAACTTCAGTCCTCCCTTTTTTTCTGTGAGGCTTTCTCATTATTTTCATAGAACAACCTAATCTGTCTCACTTTTCTTCTTTATTTCTTTTGCTTATGGGAATCCCATTTGATCTTGGTCAAACTGAGGAATATAAGAATGAAGTTAATATGTCTTCATTAAATGAAGTGAAAAATTATCTTCTGGAATGAAATTATAAATTATCAGGAAGAAGAAGTATCAGTCTTAAAATATCTCGAGTTGTCTTCTCCATCCACAATGATATCTTCTACTGTCCATTTCCCTTATAATTAAAGTTTTATTTTAATTTATTTTAAACACCCACATTTAAGGGAAATTTCCCATGAAATTTTATTGTATTTATTTTCCCAATGTATGCTAGCCTTTACTAAGGTCATATAAATGAATTTGAACACTACTTTAGTCTTCCTTCTTAAGTTTAAGTGTTTCTTTGGATTATGTAAGATATCAAATCACAAAGGCACCTATTTCGGTGTACCTGACTAACATGCAGGACTTCCTTTACATTGTCTTCAACTGATACGTGCTTAGAACTGCACTTGATTTAAATATTTCCTCTGCATGTGCTTTCTTCTACCTTTATGTACTTAAGTATCCCTTATTTCACTTTAGCTTTTAGTGTACAATGTCTGTTTGTAATATACAGTAGATGGTTCTTGCTTATCAGAATTCAATTTTTGCAAATTGTAATAAAAGGTTATGTATTAGTATTAGATATAGGAAGCTTTTCTGTGAGAGAAACTTCTTTTCTGGGGGGTATGGGGTACTAGGATTGGACTTGCATGTGCTAGGTAAGCACTTAGTCATGGGCTGCACCTCTATCTTTGATGGAAGCATTTTTGAAAAGGCAAAAGCTATTTTATAGACTTGATTTGCAATGAGTACTTGGTAAGCTTTATTGCCTTCATCCAAATATTGTCGGAATTGTTCATTTTGGCCGGGAGCAGAGATGCAAGCTTAGTTTAAGCTTCAGAACCTGTTTCTGATTCGGAGCTCCTTCAGCTTGCGCTACCTGAGCAGAGTTGGTAGAGTTAATACCAGGTAGAAAATGTACCCAGATAGTTAACTAGTTTTTCATGGCTAACTTGTGTTTAGATTTTTAAAATCCTCAGATTTGAGGGGGATATTCTAAAATAGCTTTGCCTTCTATAACTAAGAAGTAAAAAGTTACCAGCATTCATATCTCTTAACTTGCCATGAGAAGAGGTAACAGATGATTTATACTGTACTCAAACAAGTAGTCTGAGAACACGGAAATAAATGCTTATATTTGCTTAGATAGTACAAACCTCATTACAGGATGGGGATATAGCTCAGCAGGGTAAGCCCCTGCCTGGAAAGCAAAAGGTCCTGAGTTCAAACTCTAGTACCAAAAAACAAACATACACACAAAGGAACAAGAATATAAATCTTGCTATGAATTAGAAGTTTAAGTGGATTTACAACTGTGTGAACTGTATTCAAACCTTATCAATTCTTTTTTAGCCCCATGTTCTTCTGTATCTTTAAGAAAGTAACTCAGTATTTTAAAGTTAGTACACCATAAGTGCTGTAGCTTTGTGCAAACCTTAAGCATATTTTTCTCTAAGTCTTCATTTTTTGTGCACTTGTTGTCTCTTTAAATTCTTAAATTAACCTAAATTACAAGTTGAGCTCTACTTGCTTTCATTTATTTTCTGTTGCTTGAAATTTGTGTCAAAGAACTCAGAGGATAAGGAGGCCCCCGAGGAAACAACCTATTTCCCAATTTTAGATGTTACCTCACTACTCAAGTTCTTGGATTTTACTTTGGCATCTTATTTATTTTTTTGATCCTACCCCTCACTTGGAAGTGAGGTCAGAAAGAGCGTTTATCTGTATTCTAAGAAGAGCAACGAGGGGAGAACCCTTGCGGCTAGTTTGGCCATCGTCTTCAGGGGCCGTCGGTTCGTGCACACGCCTGTTATTCCTGGTGGACCCAGAACTAAATGCACAGAGCCAGGGAGAGCGGCAGGGCACTGAGGGGCAAGGCCACCAGCAGAGCGCGCTGTGCGAGCGCCCCCTCAATCTGCAGTCACTTTCCAGCTGTGAGAAAGGCGCTGCGCTGCAGCTGCACCGCACAGCACAGGTCCAGATGGGCTCCTGCAGGTGGCCCCTTTCCTTGTCTTCTCTTTTGTTTGTCCCTTTTGTAAGTGCAGATGTGAAGTCAGATGTGCGGCAGCTGCTCAGAGGACATCCCAGGATGCAAAGCAACTTTTATGTAGTGATCAGAACTGGTGCCTCAGACTCCATTAACTTAGCAAATATTAATGGGCTACCTTAGAAACAAATCCTTCAGTGCTGGGACAGTTTTCCAGTAACCTGACTGTTTGAAAGACTCTTTTAAAACTAGATTCTCCATATATCCTTTAAGTCTCCTTATGTTTAACTATACATTTTTAAATAAAGCTCTTTTTTCCTAGGGCTGATCCTACAGCTGACTTGTATAATTGAAGCAGGTATATTTCACCAGCTTGCTATGAAACCTATCGCTTCTCCAGAGTAGGCTGGTCTTTCCAATGCAGTTCCCAGGTACAGGAAGTCTCACACCATAGCTACTGTGTTGCAGCCTTGTGGGGGATGGGGAGGGGAACCGCAGGGAGAGCTGGGGATGCCAACAGCACAGTGTGAGGCTCTGGCTCTTGAAGAGGTTGTAGTCTGCTCGGAGAGGCAGGGCACCCACAGGGAACTTAACAAGACGAGGGCGCATCTGTGAGGATCTCTCTACATTGATCTCCACAACTCGTTCTGTCTGTGTGAACCTGTGTGTCTCAAGGAGTTCCGAAGAGTCCTAAGGGAAGGGTTTGCGGATGACCGAAATTAACTAGGACTTGATCCTAGAGGAGGGGAAGATGTGGAAAAGCAGAGAGACCCAGAGCAATGAGAAGATCAACCTTCTTTGGGGACAAGGGACAGAGCAGGGTGGCTGGAATAGGAGGACTTATAGGAGACGCCGCTGGCAGGCAGGGGCTTCTGAGACTCAAATGCTGGCCCAGGACAGAGTCTTCTCGTCATCTCTTTTTAGATCTAATGTAAGAAAAATCTGATTTTTAATATTACGTATAAATCAGTGAAAATCATCCTGCTCATTATCTAAACTCTGAAAAGAAGGAAACAAGTTGCATGTACTTCATAGCCGTGAAGCCATAGGATCTGCTTACGACTCCTTCCTTCTTTGTTCTAAAAGCGCAGTCTGTTCATCGCAGGCTCTGCTTTCTCTTGTCTTCCTGCTAGGAATGATTTGAGTGACCTTTCTGGGAGCGCACTATCTGCGGGCCTTCGGGATTTGTTTCTTCAGGAACTCGTGGGAAGCAGCTGACGTCTCCTCTTGCAGCCCTGCGGCACCCCTGAGCCCGCTAACCCAGAATGCAGCCACGGTGCTCCCCCTGCCTGCTTGCCTCCCCGCCGGGTGGCGCCCCGAGCCTTGGCTCGCGCTCCTGTCCCCACCGCACTCGCGCCTGAGTGCCCGCGGGCCATCGTGTCCTACGACGCTTGCATTCTCCCATCGTTTCTGATCCCAGAGGCCCACGAGTCCTTGGCCTAGAGTTCTCCAGGAGGTTCTTGAATGAGATTCTGTTTTGGCTACGAGCCCAGCTGCCTGTCTGCGCCTCCCCTTCCACGCCATCCCTCCTCTCACTCTGCGGATCTCTTCTCTTACAGAGACCAGGGCCATCCAAAGGACGTCTCTCAGCCCTCCCCTTCCTGTTCTTTGTGTGGCGGGAACACCTGGGCCTTTTTGAGCTCTCCTGAACACCACAGACTCACCGTGGGATGTGGGGATCCAACAGTGGCCCGTCTAATTCCCACCCCACCTCCCACCCTGGATTATTCCTTCTTTCCCTTTGTCAAAGAAGGGGTGCTCCCAGTTCTCTGAGACCCATCTTCCAGCTTCTCTGAACAGATGGAACGAGAAGCACTCTTCCTTTGCACACACCCCAACACACCTCAAAGTGGCCCCTCACTGGCTCCACCCCTTGCAGTCTCCTGCCTCTCATTCGCACCCTAACCACCCTGGAGTTGATCACCCTTACCACGTCTGCACTACTTTCCTGACAGCTTCTGCCCTGTCCAACTCACTGCTAAGCCAACGAAGTTCAGCTTCCAGGGATAATTCCATTGGATTTGGCAGGTAGCCTGGTCCAGGGAGAGGAATTCTGGAAGCTTCCATAGCTGCCGCTCCTGGGCTTCCACGTTCGCTTCTCATCCCCACCGCCAGAAGGAGGGTTTTTTTTCTCAAATAAAAAATGGCCTCGCACATGCAGTCTTCTCCGGGAAATTACCTCACTGGCTTCCCATGGCTGTTAGGCATCAGAGAAGAGGGGTCTACATACAGCTCTCAGCCCCCTGTGGCGTCACCACAGGTGTCTCTCTGGTGTCACTTTGGATCACGTACGTTACATGTTTTTCTGTCTCCTTTGTCTCCATCTACATGACATCACAGGGGCAAGGTTCTGTTGTCTGTAAAGATGAGAGAAAGAAAGCTCAGGGTGCCTGTGAAGTGCTCCCGAGCTTGTGCACTGAGCGATTTATCTGGCTGAGACTTATGCTTCACTCTTCTGATTCCTTTTAAGATTTATGTTTCTGTTATAAATAATGTGCATTGTGTGTGTGCCAAATACTCATCGTGGAAATATGCCAAAAGCAGAGCCATCCCCGCCAATCATTTCTGAGTTGCCTATTGGTCAATAAGGTCTCCACAATCTGACCCTGGGGTAGGTAAACTTATTTCTTTAATATGTAAGAACGTATTTTGTCATTACCACATGCTAGGTACTTCAGTCGTCAAATTGTCCCATCAACCCCTTGCAGACTGTCATCTCTTAGGACCCATGCTCCCCAAAGGGCCGCATCATCAGGGAAATGCTGCTAGTGCGGTGTTCTGTTTCTGTGGGAGGCCATGTTAATTCCTAAAGTGTGTACTTGCTGTGTCCAAAAGTTGATCTAATGCTTCATAAGTTTCTTTCTCTGATCCCTGCCCTCCTACCTCTCGGATAATTTACTTTAAAAGCAACTAACTCAGTCCTTGGAAAGGTTCCTACCTTTTGTTTCAATGGAGTTGAGTTTGATCGCTCTACTATTTTGCCGTCATGTTAAATAAAGCCTTTTTTTTTTTTTTTGGTACAGGGTCTCACTACACAGCTCAGACTAAAATGATCCTCTTGTTTTCAGCCTCCCCAGTTCTGGGATTTTAGGTGCAAATCACCATGCCTGGACTCAGTGGGTGATTCACCGTGCCCCAGGGTGGAGTTGGCATGGCACGTGGTATGAGTGATTGAACCCTAGTCCCTGTGCTTACCTAAGCAGGCACTTGCACTGAGCTATCATTCCTGCCCTGTCTTTGTCTTTCTAAATAAGTATCTCATATATTTTTTCTTATAATAGTATTTATAAAAGTCTAGAAAATGGATCGAAGGCCACAACACAAAAGCTAAAATTTTGACTCTCCATTTTACTAAGCAAACCAAGCATTTGTCCTCGGTCTTTCCTTTAGGCACAGAAATAAACCCTATCTCTTTCAGTGCCAGCTAATAGGGTTAGTGCCTTGTAAACAGATTCTGACAGTCTACCACCTTGGCAAATGCTCCCCTGTACCTTCTGCACCCTACACATTATTTTCTCGCTAACATCTTCCTTAGTATGTCAGGGCAGGCAGTATTGTTTTCCTCACGGATGGAGCCTTGAGTTATTTTATGTCTTGCTTTCATTTGTCTCCATAAGAGCAGGCGAATATTGAGAAGGATGAATCTAAGTAGAAGCATTCAGCCCATCAAGCTCTTCTCCTTTTAATGCACCCTAGAGAACATTTAATTGCTTCTTGAATGACCCCCAAGGTCTTCCTAGAATGAGCTTGTTGTCTTCTTTGCGGAGGAGACCATCCCCATTTCATTCGAACTCATTGTGACTTAATTATAGGATGCATATAATAAATTGGAGGCAATCAGTAATCCTTAATCAAACAGGGTAAATTTGTTTCACATGCAAGACACAATGGACCCCTGTGAAATAGACGGCACACGTTCATTTACGGAATGAGACCCAGATTAATTAACTCACCTGATAGCTGCGGTTCCAATTTCCCAGCTGCTGCTCAAGTCTGTCTTATGGTTGCCCTTCTTTCCTTCCCATCTTATCATTCTATGAAGCTGATCTTTAATAGATCTTTAATAGACCACCTGCTTAAATGATTATACTTTCCCTCTGTATGTATTATCTAGGCATCATGCAATATACAGCATGCACTTGCCTAGGAGGAGCATGTAGTACACATGTATTTGCCGTGTTTATGGTTTCTGTGTATATGCACATACATACACGTATGCACGCTACAACCTAAGTCACATACAGTGAAGAAGATGTCACCCTTTTCTTTTCACATGCATTTCTTCAGTTATAGGTTTCTTCTAGACCTGAGTTCACTGGCCCTATTTCCCAAATTTTATAATTTCTTCAAGCCTCCAGCAGAGCCTAATCACTTTCTAGAACAGATATTTGAGCTGTTTGGTGTCTGGGGCTGTTTTCTCTGAAAACTACTGCGGGAGATTTAATTGATTTATATTTCATTTATCTTGCAAAAAGTTGAGGTTTTTTAAATTAAATTTAAGTATCTGTTTAGTGCCTCTTATTGCATATCTTGATTACTTTTGGTGACTCAGTGTAACATTTAATAACTATTAGTTTTCTTTTGAAGAGTTCTTAACCAGGAAATAAGAGTTCTCACAGCTACATAGATAATTAACTTGAAGCTTGTTGGTCTCCTGAGAGACATCAAATATGCAAATGAGGACCTTAAGCCTTATCCAGACGTGGTAGAGGAAATCACTAAAAGTTTTATCACATGAAAGCCAAAATCCACAGTTAAAAAATATATATATATCCATATGCTTTGAAGAACTAATACATGCTTGTTGTTTAGGATTTGTGAAAATTATGGGTTTTCAATTCTTTTTTAAAGCTACTAACCAGCTAACCAGACCTGTTGACAAAATCTAAAGTAGTTTGAAAAAAAAAAAAAAAAAAAGGAAGGGCAGGCAGGGACCACGTGCCACGTGGAAATGCTCCACTATGCCAACCATGTTATTCAAGCTGAACAAATATTTAATCCAATTTGCTAAATTTTTCTTTCCTATTTTATAAATTCCTCATTCGTAAAATTTAGCCATCTTTCCATCTTTTAATCACTCTGCTTTTTTAGAACTGACAGTAATGGAAATTTTTGGTGTTTTTATTTTGAAAGGCCTGAACAGGAAAGAGCCATGCATGTTTAATGCTCCAAACTTGACTCACAAAATCACTTCATTCGTCTGTACATGCTCGCATTAGATAATGTAACTCTAGAAACATGTGATGAAAAAAGACCCTTAGCATTTCTGCACCAGCTCCTCCCTCTGAGGAAAAGCCACTACAATGACCAAGCCTGTTGCTTCTCCTGAAAGCATATTCTTTTTGCCATTATGACAGGTAGAGTCTGATTTGTTGAGATATAGTGGAGTCAAGGAAGAGAATGGTCAGAAATAAGAAACTATTTGTCAGTTCTGCAAAGATAAACTTTCCTCGGCTGACAAGACATCTTGGCAGGGGAAAGCACCTGTGTAGACATGCTTAGCCAAAACTCAGGGACCGCAGTTCTATCTATCTCTGGCACTAGATGCCCTGCCAGCCCTGCACCCAGGGCAGGTTGAGCTGGCCACACACACAAAAAAAGCAAATTTTCTTGAAGAAATATCATTTTTACGTTCAAAAACATAAATTATTTGAAACACCTGCTTTTTAGTGGGTTGCACTTTTTAATTTTTTTAATCTATTTTTTTTGGTGGGACTGGGGTTCAAACTCATGACCTTGCAGTTGCCAGGCAGGCACTTGTGCCATGGAGCGATCTCCCCAGCCCCAATTATTTTATTTTATTTTTGTATTATGGCTGGCTCAGGGATTGAACCCTGGTCCTTACCGTTGCCTAAGTTTTCCTAAGCAGGCACTTTAGACTGCTGAGCCATCTCACTGGTCTCATTTCTTTTTGATATATTTTAAGGAGAATAAAAAATAGACAAAGCACTAGAAATGATAAATACTTTACAAAGTGAGGTAGTAGGAGTCCCACTCTTAAGCGACTGTGCTTCTCCTTCACGGCTCCGATCCTGAGCTGCCAGTGTGGATGGTACAGCTGGTGTCGCAGCACCGCGGTCGGCACGGCCATCTAGGCAGGTGGGCACCCGCCCCTGTGCTCAGTGTGGAACAGGGGCTGCCTCTCCCTTGTGCTCACACAGGACCCGTGTGCAAAGGCGTGGGCAGCTCGGGGCTCCTTGCCGAGGACTAGCCCGGCCTACAACCAGGATTAGTCTGGAATGTGCGTGGTTTCCTGAAGCAAATTGTCTGCCTCTTAAACAAACACACTAAGCACACACCTGGTCGGGAAGAAGGGGCGCTCGTGTGCTTGGTGCCAGGAGTCAGCGAGACGTCTCCTGCCAGCCGGGGCAAGTTGTGATCAGCAGGAAAATGCCCACCTGAGCAGATGCAAGGAGGAAAAAGGGGCCGCACGCAGGTGGCCTCCACAGGGCCCGTGCTGGATGCTCGGCCCCTCCGGCCGTCACCTTCCTCTTTCCCATCGTGTGACTGTCACTGCTCCCCCAGGGTTTCCTTGTTTTGGCTGTCAAATGCTCCTGGGACTCTAGCCGTCCCATCAGTATGCTTCTCGAGCTTGTTTCATCGATCTCCTCGGCATGATGCTCTGCAGAGCCGCGTGGCTCCGGGCCGTGGCTTGGCCAGCACCGCCCTGCAAGCTGCAAATCGCCAATCGCCGTAGGGCGAGGGAGAGCTGCCCAGCTCACTGCAACTTTGCAATCTCACAGCGAAGGAAAGTACCAATCGTGCGTGCTCCCTCGCTGTCTAGCGTGGATGCACGCTTCCCTTGAATTCTGCCCTGTCCTCTCCTCGACGTCTTGCAGGTCTCCTGTATCTGGGGTGCACACCACATCGGCCGCTGAGAGGGCCCCGGCCTCTTCCTCGGGGTTTGTCTGATAACACCTGCCCTGCATCCTTAGCGCAGCTAGGGGATCTCAGGCTTCATCAGCAGAAAGTGGTTTCGAAGCTCATTACATACATTCATTTCCTTGAAGTGAGTCGAACCCAGTTTTCTTGAAAACCAAAGCAAAATGCCTTTGTAGGAAACAAGACCAGCTGTGTTGTGAAGCCGCCATGGTGTGACAGTCATATTACGGGTACCCGAGTTGAACTCAAAAACTTCGATCGACAGCCTGTAAGTTGGGATACAAAATACTGCACCACCTCACTCTTCTCTGGGGGTCTCTTCGTAGGGCCAAACACGTGATGAATTTGCTTACTCCACTGAAAGAAGAGAATAGCCAATGAAAAATAACAAGGCATTCTCCGCCCTCCGGTATCCTTCATTACCTCAAAACGTCTTCACCGTCATAGGAGTCATTTCCAGTTTTCAGTGGAAACTAAAAAAAAGGAAGGTTGGTAGAGACAGAACAATAGAGTTTATGTTTCAGCATTTGTTCTTTTAAAAGAATGCAATTTACTTCCTTTCAAAATAAAGGAAAAATTTTAAACCTTTAAGTTATTAGAATACTCCTTGGGAATATAATTAGAGGAACATTTTTAGTTAAGTTGCTGAGGCCATCCTTAATGATTTATGATAGCTACGTCATTCATAACTTAAGATTGCCTTACTTAGAAAAAAAAAATATTTCCTTTCACTTTATGCTATCAGCACAAAGATTTAATTTTCCTTTTTGTAGCAATGACGTCATAGCTATATTTTTATATGCTCATTACGTAATTATTCACATTCAAATTCATGAGACTTAGGGAGCCACGCTAAGCAGGTAAATAAAACTTTCTGTAAAGTTCTTTGAAGTAAATAGAAATGGATCAGTGCGAGGACATTGAAGGTCTTTTCTTTTTCTTGGTATTAAGTGCATGGTCTTCAGGGTCTACAGGGTTTCACTACACAGATCGGGCCTCTCCAAGCACCCCAGGGCTGGGGCCGGCCTGGCATGGCAGGGGTCGAGCCTCTGCCACTGTATCCGCCTAAGCAAGCTGTTTAATTCACTGGGCCGTTAAAAGTCCTGATAATATTCCTTTAATTTAGCTGTCTGAAGGGCAAAGGCTTGGTCATCTTTATTTAAAAAATTAACTCTTGAGGCAATTGTATATTTGCGAAGATGCAAATTTTAGAATGCTTCTGGGAATGGTTTAATTTGTTGATTCTTCACTGAATCCTTCGTAATTGGGGGACATAATAATAATTGGAGAATAAAGATGATTTCTCCTGTGAAGAGCAACTGTAGTGGCCACTGGCTAGTCTTGGGCTCTTTCCATATATTTCTTACTGGGGCTGTCTTTTTATTTTTTACTATTATTTATTTATTCATGTATTTGTTTGTTTAGCAACAGGGATTAAACTCGGCTGTTTTATGTAAAGATGCTATAATTGACAAGATAAATGGGATAAATTTTAAAGTTGCATTTAATGTAATCAAATTTTACTATGATTAAGGTGGGTACAAATATTTGGAGAGTTAAAAATTATTTCATGACAGATGAAAGTAAAATGATTTTATCTATCTATCTATCTATCTATCTATCTATCTATCTATCTATCTATTTATTTATTCACTGGCTTTTTTGGAGACACGGTCTTGCTGTAAAGACCAAACTGGCCTTGAACTTATTATGTAGGCTAGGCTGGCCTCAGTCCTCATGGTGAGCCTCCTGCCTCAGTCTCCCCAGTGCAGGGATTATAGACATGTGCCTTCACCGAGCTTATCAAAAAATCCCACTTAATGTCTTCTTATTTCTCTTTTCAGTGATAGGGATGGAAATCAGGGCCTCAGGTATGGTCAGCGACCCTGAGCTACACCCTGAGGTACACTTCAAGCCCTTTATTTTTAAGAGATTGTAAACATTTAACATTCAAGGAGCTAGGAAGATAGCTCAGTATAGTAAGCATTTGTCTGGTGAGCTCAAAGGCCTGATTTCATCCCAGTTCCACAAAAAAGAAAAAAAAAAAAGATTGAAAAACATTCACTAACATATTTGGCTTAATATTTATGCTTTATTACAGTAACTAAATTAATGATCAGAAAAATCTTAACTTAGTATCCTAATAATGTTATATATAAGACAACCAAGAACCTAGTACTTCTGAATTGAACCCACACTTTAACTGTTATTTCTTTCCTACAGACAACCAGGAGAACACCCTGCAGCTGGCACGTGCAGCCCTGTTCTTCCGGCTGGCTTCTCATGGAGGCTTTCCATACACGCCCTCAACACTGTACTCATCAAAAGGTATTTCTTAATGCAATATGATTTTAACCAGGGATTTATTTAATAAGCTTAGTTCTGGAGCTTGTTTTGGGAGAAAACACACTATCTCTGACTTAATTTTTTCTGACACTACGCCCATACACAGTATAAAAAAAATTGTAATTGTAGTTTTGTCCTTTATAACATAGGACAAATAAATGTCACCATCAAATGGTGGCATTGCCCAAGGGAGCGACTCTTGAGTGATGAAATCTTCTTCCCTACACCCCTTCCTACTCCTTGGAATACCTAGGTGAAGTTGCCTGAGGACCTAATCAAATGCTGCTGATTTACATAGCATAAAAATCGTGCCAGGAGATTTTTTTTTTGGGGGGGGGGGAAGATTTTCCGGAAATAAATTACAAAAATATGTACACATCTACTCTGAGTCAATAGTTTGTAACTTTTGGAATATTATGACTGAAGCCAGCGTAAGACAAACATCTGTGGATGTCACTGACGTATTAATTCACAATTTAATGAAAACCATTGCAAGTGGCATGTCGGTGCTCCTGAGTTCCTGAGAGAGGCTATGGTGTTGATAATGCCAGCCTCCTTCCTGGGAAAAAGGAGCATAGTCAGCTCTGTAAAACAATCACTAAGGTAGCTTTAAAATCATAGCGATAGAACAGCTCTTTGGAAAACACTTTCTACTTCCATGTTAATAGGCCCTCCATGTCTTAGAAATAACAACTTGCATAACTAATTGAAAGGTTTTTTTTTTTTCCCAAAATTAAGCCATATCAAATGATTTGAAAGAATTAATACATCAATTATTTTTGGAGTAAATTTTTGAGATTTAAACTCCAGTTATTTTGACAAGAATGGCAAGGTTACCAGTGGCTTCCTACAACAAATATATCTGTGAATCTAGAGCTAGAAAATGAGCCACCCTTTCCAAAGAGTTACAGTTACTGTCAAATTCATACACATAATGTATTAAATACCACACTTAAAAATTCTTTCTAATAATTATAGGAACACCTAGAATTTACATACTGAAAATGTTAGATTCCTTTTTTCCCCCAAGCTGGGTGTGGTGGTGCACGCCTGTAATCCCAGCACTCGGGAGGCTGAGGCAGGAGGATCAGTGCGAGTTCGAGACCAGCCTGGGCTACAAAAGTGAGCTCAAGGCCAGCCTCAACTGCACAGTGAGACCCTGTCTCAAAAAGACAAAAAAAAAAAAGTGTAAATCCTTCTACTTTAAAACTACAACATTCAACTCTTGATGGACTATCCTTGAATTCTGAGATAATAGCAAATTGTTTGGTCTCACAGAGAGAATCAATCACCATTGTACCTAATTAGCATGCAAGAACAGTAAATGTGATTACATTTCATGAAGCTACAGTATTTTTAAATTTTATTAATTTTAATGGCAAAGAAGTAACAATGAGATGGTTTCAGAACAGGTTAGTAGGACAGTTATAATAATTAATACATTGCATATTGCTGTCTTAGTAGTAGTTGCTCAGAATACAAGATGCAGACAGGATATCTTTTCTAAACACCATCAGTACAAATATTTCTTCTCACTGAACTAAGAAAAGTAGCTGTATGTATAGTCCAATAGTCTATAATAGTAGTGGGGTATCAGCAGAACTGGCAATGTTGGAAGCTGTTGACTTGAGCCTGTTACAGCTCAGCATATTAATATGGCTTCCCTTTTCATGCCTCATGGTTAGACTTTTCTGCTGGATGGTTAAGACCAAGATAAAGCAAGACCTATATAATAAAAGATGTAACATTTGTATCTGACAAGGTCAGGATGCAAATGCTCGATATACTTGCTTCAGAACCTTTGTTTATTCACTTATTTTTATGGCTGGCTCAGCCCACCCCGAGGGCAGGGCTGGCGCAGCATATGGTGCCGGGGATCGAACCACGGTCCCTGAAGCCACCAAAGCTTTCCCAAGCAGGGGCTTTAGACCACTGAGCCATCCCTCCGGGCCCAATGCTCGATATACTTATAAGTACAATAAACCAGACTCACATGTGCAAATATCATATAATATAATCTCCGCAGCGTAAGAACTCAAAAGAAGAAATAAAAATGGAAGCGTATGACACGTTTAAATGGAAAGTGAGAGCTTGAGCAAGGAGAAAAGTTAGGAAACACGGGAGGGGCATAACCATGCATTTATGT
The DNA here is from genome assembly GCA_004027025.1 of Myocastor coypus. Taxonomy (NCBI): domain Eukaryota; kingdom Metazoa; phylum Chordata; class Mammalia; order Rodentia; family Myocastoridae; genus Myocastor; species Myocastor coypus. The sequence goes on from PVJA010007822.1 coordinate 49,297, forward strand.
ATGCAAAATGGTTCAGGCAATGGGCCTAAGACGCTCCATTTGGCTGGGTGTGGGGGCTCACGCCTGTAATATCAGCACTCGGGAGGCTGAGGCAGCAGGATTGGTGCGAGTTTGAGACCAGGCTGGGCTACAAAAGTGAGCTCACGGCCAGCCTCAACTGTAGAGCGAGATCCTGTCTCAAAAAGACAAAAAAAAAAAAAAAAAAAGAAAAGAAGCTCCATTTGGTTTGAACCTAGCAGTGAATTGGTAGACTTCTCACCCTGTCTAACTCTATATGCCGATCCATGTGAACTAAGCAACTACTCTGATGATAGCAACGTTTACTACTTAAACCATACTTGGAATACCTACCTTTCTGGTCTTGTGCGTCCTGCTTCTAATGTCATATCAACTATTGCTATAGTCTTTTGTGCAATTGCACGGCAATTTACAGAGACAGAGACGCTCTATTTGAAGTCCACGCAGAGAGAAGGAAGAAAGCTTACTGAAAACGTAAGTTGACCCATGGCAGAAAGCGACTCAAGCACGTCAGCTCTTCTTTCCTAAGAATACCGTTAGCTGGAGGAGGACAGGGACCCAACATTTAGGAGTGTGTTCGTGCATGAGGCTTGATGTCACTGAGCTGACCCTTAAAGGAATGCTAATGCTCCGCAGCTGAGGTGATGTCTTTTGAAAAACGACAATTATGCACAGTCATATCTTTACTGAATGCAAAACAATGATAATCACAAGAAAGATTTCACTTTGTTACCCATAGCAATGTAACACAGACTGGGTGTTTTTGTTTAGCGCCACTCTGAGGTCGTTTCTGGTTACTTACAAGCAGTCAGGTTCATACACCTAGGGAACCAAGACTCTGTCCTTGTCGCTGGAGGAAAGAAAAAAAAAAGTGGGGTACGCAAGCTGATGTGAACTCTTCAGTCCCTGAACGCTAAGAAAGAGACAGCCACCCAGCTGCCAGAGCCAGGCAGATTCCCCAAAGGGACGGGATGACGCGGGAGTCATCTCTGGGTTCTCACGGCCTCCACTCCACCGCCGGGCATGGCTGCGCACCCGCGGATGTGGTCTGGATGCTCAGCCATCAGCCAGCTTCTACTCCTCTCTCTGGAGCTGAGAGCTCTTTTTCTATGTGGCGAAGCTGTTTTAATTTGCTCTCCTGCAGTCACAACTTGGTATACGCTCTTAGGATTTCTTAAGATAACCTTGAGCCACACAGTCTTACGGAGGTCTGCTTCTCCTGCTAGTGGTGCCCAGCCTGGTGGTGACCATGGATATTGGAAGCTTAAAAGAACGAAAAAAGCGACATCTGTTCAGAGGATCGCTGGTCAGATGATCCATATGGAAGCCAGCATGTGCCACTGGCCGGAAGCAGCTATTAAAACTGTAAATGATATTTGTGTCCAAACAAAAGAAGTCTTACAATTTATTCTTTCTGGGTGTGATGTGGAACTGTAAATACCGCACGGGAAGACATAATCCTGTGGCTGGAAATTTCTTTCCACAATGCAGACGAAAGGACTTCTTGGGTAGACTGCCAAGCTCTTTGAACTGCAAGTGGGACGTCCTAACCCATCAGTGACTAAGCTGCCAAACCGCTCCAGAGCAGACCCAGAATCTCCTGTGGGTGCGAGGTTTCTTGACTCTCACATGCTGGGTGAAAGCACCCACAAGTCACACACTCCTAGAGGTACTTGTATTCAGAGCATGTAAAAATGTGAAAGCTTAAGAAGGAAACAACTCCAGAAAAACGTGCAAAAGACTGGAAAAGACACTTTAAAAACAAACAAAAAGGATGAAAAATAAACAAGAAAATTCCTGAATTATTTGTACACAGCCATAAATTCCAATCAGAGCCACAACCAAACCTATTCCCACTAGAACAACAAAAATCTAAAAAGACCAGCTATACTAAATATTGGTTAGAAGGGAAATGAAGTGATTCTTTTCTACCGTTGGGGGGAAGAAGGGTCTGAATTGGTCCAATGATTTTGGAAAACAGATTGCCATCTCATTAAAAAAGTAAAATATACATCCACCAAATAATATGGTTATTCCATGTTTGGACAGTTGCTCCAAGAAAATAAAAGTGCAAGCTGCATAAACGTACACTCCTGAGTGTTTCTTGCAGCTTTATTTAGCAGTTCCACGCTGGAACAACCCAAATAGCTATGGCCAGCAGGTAAGCCAAAGGAAAATAAAGCCATGGGACATTTAGGGAATGAACCTTTCGCAACAATAAACTGCATCAACCGTTTGGATGCTACCACGCAGACTCACAGACTAATTAGGCGAAAGCAGCCTAATCCTCCAAACAAAATCAGTGCAGACCATATGGCTTCATTTAGACAAGATATAAAGAGCACAAACAAATATAGCATCAGAAAGCCAATATCTGTGCATAAAATCTTGACCTTTGGGACTGGGTAGGGGTAGCAGGGAAAACAGAAAGTATAAAGGGGTCTGAAAACTTGGGTACTTTGGTACTGGATGTGTTTTCATTATACTGCTGGGGCTGGTATTGCCTATACATGCACACAGCCAAACTTATCCAAGTGAATACCTTGCATATATGCAATATTCTGTAGGTAAATTATAAATCCCAAAATGTATGTGTGTGTATGTATGTATGTATATATATATCTATCTACCTATCTGCAATCTTTTTAATCTATTTATTTATTTATTTATTTATTTACTTGCCAGCTCAGCCTATCCTGGTGGTGGGGCTGGTATGGCATAAGGAGCATGGTATTGAATCCCACTCCCCTGCAGCTGCCTAACCATGCATAAACCGGCACTTTAGACCACTGACCTATCTCACTGGCCCCCTACCTACATATATTTTTAAAAGTTTTCAGCAGTGCTGTTTATACTGATTACTCATGTTTGGAAAACAGAAGAACATAAAACTAACTTTGAAGGAAAGACAATACATTTTCATTCTCTGTCCCCTTTTGCTCAGGGTTTGCCAGTAACGGCTTTTCAGGAGTGTTGCATCACCGGGGCAGTTGGACAGTAAAATTTATTGAAATACACGTGAGTAGCCGAAAGATGGTCATATTTCTTAAAGCTGGTCTCTATGGTCTTCAGCTGTCTGAGAGCCCTTTGTTATGGGAGCTTTCACTCCCCGCAATACATTGCAGATTAGAGGCCTTCGCTACCTTTTATTTAAAACATGTTTACTTAAATTACAACAAGTTATTTTAATGCCACACATCTGAGTGCCATGTGCCAAGTCAGTTGTGCGTTCTGTAGAAAGAATGTTTAAAAATACCGTACTTGTAGAAATAGGGGATGCACATAGTGAGTGATAATTTAAGCAGATTCTGTCATCTCACGGATGGATGTTAAACCAGGCTTCCTGTAGTTCCTGCAGCAGAAAAGACATATGTCTTGAATGTATTTTAAATCTGTGCCAAAGCTAACCCTTTTAAGGGCATCATTGAATTGATAATTTCAAACACTTTGTCAAACTTAGATATGATCCAGAGAGAGAAGGGAAATGTTGAATGCATCATTTAGTATATTTTATAATGTCATTTTTGAGGATTCATGTTTACTTTGACGGCCTGTCCCACTGTACCCAAACTATGAATAAATAAAGATGAACGCCGCCTGCATTATGTGTCCTTGCTCTTCCCAGCGCCGAGTGCTGAAGCTAATAGAGTCGGATGCAAGCCATATCCTGCAGTTATCACTTTGTTAATTTCATAATTGCTGAACGCTGATCTTAATGAAGTTAACATGCCCGTTATCTGTAACCATAAAAGGTCCTGGTGTAAAGCAGTTCCACTGTAAATCAAAGAAAAATGATAGGGCCACACGTATTAGCATGGAAGGCAGCAGGCCCATTTAGGTGAATTACATGACACTGCCACCTCTGTGCAGAAAACTAATTTTTATAAAAGGTCTTGATTTCAAAGCTCTTTACTTGAATAAGAAGATTTAATTTATCTGTTATTTTACGAAGCATTTTTATGTGTAGTAAAAGTGCTGCTTGTTTGCGCCTGCTGGTTATGTGGCATTCTTACATGATTTCATGCTTTGCTGATAGAAAATTAGACCCTTGTGTATTATAAAAGAATAGAAGGTAGCTATAGAATCAGGATGCAATTGCCCCAGGATGTTCTGTTGACAGCTAGAAATATATACAAAGCAATGCCACTGGATGCTAATGTGAACTATTCCGACTGATGAGCACTGTAAATTCCTCTAAAAGGAAAAGCCAAAATCCTTTTGTTGAACAGGGGGGCTTTAACGTAAACTTCGAGCATGAAGGTAACACCTACACTTTTATACAATGAAGCCATGCTGAACATTTGATAATTACATTATGCATGTGAATTCATAAAGATGTTCCCAGAGATTGCTGTAGCCGGATAAGGCTCCATACAGACATGACGCAAGCCGTGTCTGTTATTTACGTATTAGGCTAATCATATGGCATCTCTCGTGAACACCAAAGAGGAATCACTCATTTCTTCAATTAGTTGGGGCCATGTGAGTTATTGCACAGTAACTGCCTTGTCTATTAGAAGTTTTCACTTTCTTGCAGTGTGAAACTGAAAGAGAAATGCACTGTAATTTCACTAACAGTAATATGCTTGAGTTATAATATCTCTAATATGACTTCATAGTACACTATGGTGGGGGACATCAAAACAGCCTCAGAAGCTACAGAGTCCCCATGCATTTTTTTTAATGGCCTGAGTCATCCTTAATAAATATCACCACCCCTCTATGTAGGAAGCCTCTTCCATGCAAGGAGGAAATTCCAAGGCCAGTCACCAAATTCTGAAGAGATGCCCTGGCTGCCATCCTGTTAAAAACTCTTTTCCCGACATTTCACAAAACATCTTTTCGCTCCTCAGCAAAGTGGAGATAAATCGAACTAGGCAGCCCTTGTGTTGCTTCCAGAAGTCAGTTACACTTTACAGCTTGTGCCTGAGCCGCTGAAGTGGGGAGAAACGAACGGTCGTCCAGGGCAGAGGTGCTCTTGGTAAGCCGAGCCTTCCTGGTGGGTTTGGAATAGGAGCACTTTTTCCATTACAACGCGCCTGTGAAATGAGTGGAAATGTTTTCCTCAACCCAAGCACTGTGTGGACAGACCTTGCGTAGTGCTCCTGGATGTGAGTCTAGAGAAGCAAATCAAAACAAAGACTTTCGTTGTTTCTTCTAATTGTCACACTCTGACATGGACTGCGAGTGAAACCTGCAAAGGAGGAATGCCAGGACCATTTGGGTTTCCTAGGCCAACTGCTTCTTGGTAGCCAGCATCAAAGAGCGATATTCTGCCAAGTTTAAACATTGGCTGAAAAGAATTAGAGGGCAGGCCTTGAAAATCGTGGCAAGAATCCACAGCAAAAACCCCCCAAGTGGCCCACAAATCCTGATGCCAGTGATTAGTAGTGGAATTTTTGTTTGGTGTTGAGTGCAACACATGAGCTAAGAGTAGCCCTCAGCAGCAACAGCCCTTCCTGGCTGTCCCGGGACCACCCCACCGTCTCCCATGTGCCTTCCTTCTACAAGCACAGCAGCACAAACTGAGCACACTGAGCAGCGACCCACAGCCGCTCCTGGGACAGAGATCACACATCTACAGCAATGCCATTCGCATTTTAATCAAAAGACACAACAAAGTAGAAGAAATCCTTCTGTCTGAAACATTCTCAGTAGGACACGTGGAATGCCTAACCAATAAACAAAATTCCCACCAGTTGCTTTCATTTCAAATAAACAGCTTTTGCTGCAGTAATGCAATGATGTGTCCGGTTCTAAAATGGAGAATCATTTTCAGTAACATACAAGTGGCTTGGTGCGGAGCTAAGCTGAAGAATTCAGGTGCATTAAATTTCTGGTAGAAAAGCCGGGCGTGGTGGCTCACGCCTGTAATCCCAGCACTCGGGAGGCTGAGGCAGGAGGATTGGTGCAAGTTCGAGACCAGCCTGGGCTACAAAAGTGAGCTCAGGACCAGCCTCAACTGCATAGCGAGACCCTGTCTCAAAAAGACAAAAAAAAAAAAAAAAAAAAAATTTCTGGTAGAAGGATATCCTCTGTAATTTTTTTTAAGACATAAGAAACATTTAAAAACAAACATAGTTATATTCAAGATTTAGAAAATAATCCTCCAAAATGATCTTTGCTTCAGCTTTTGCAATTCCTTTCAGGATTTCTCTCCTGTCTATGAGGCCTGCGCCCATGCTGGGGTCTTCTCATAGTGCGGCAGTATTCTCACCATGATTATTCCCATTTGATTCTCCCCTCCTACCTGAGGTCCCTGTTCTCACCCTAATTTGTTGTTATATTCCTACTTAATTTTCTTAAAATAGTATGTTACTATGTCAGGATTCTTAAAAATCATCCCCATTACCTCCAGGCAAATATAAAGTCATCAACTCTAGAGGTTCAAAACTCCACATAATCAGGCACACTGTCCCTATTAAAAGCTTGTTCTGCTTTGCTCACAGGAACTCAAAGCATTCTTCTTGTACTTGAAGAAGCTATAGTGTATTTATTTATTTATTTATTTTACATATTTGGTACAGGGTCTCACTAGGCAGGTTGGAATTCTAGGATCCTCCTGTTTTCAGTCTCCTCAATGCTGGCGTTATAGGCATGTTCCCTCAAGCCCGGTCTTGGTGGCCAGTTTAGTGTGCCCAGGCTTGGGGCTGGTATGTCATGTGGTATTGAGTATCATGCTTGAGCTTGCCTAAGCAGAAGCTTAGTCCCCTAAGCTATCTCGCTGGGCCTGCCACAGTCTTTTTAAATGGTCTTCTATTTTACCTCAAAGAAATTTTATTCAGTCAGTCAGTCAGTCAGCCAACAAAAAGGAATCTACTGTGTAACATCTTCTGTGCTGGCCACAGATGTCTCAGTGGTCAAGAATAACATGACCCTTACTCTAGAGGAGCTCTGACTCTATGGAATGATTCAGAGGGAGGCAGACATAGTACTACTAATTTTGAAAAAAATAATGTTAAGTGCTGTAAAAGAAGCAAGAGATCAGTGTGATGGTAATCTGGAGCATCACTCAGGTTGGGTAATCAGAAGGTCTTCCCTTGACGTAGTTTCATTTAAGTTGAGATTTGATAAAATGCCTCAAGCAGGCATAGAGGCCAGGGTTCAATCCTTAGGCCTGCTGTGCTGGCCCCACCTGCTGGATGCACTGAGCTGGCAATTGAGATTGGACATGGTGGTGCATGCCTGTAATCCCAGCTCTTAGGAGGCTGTAAATAGGCGGATCACTATGCATCCAATCTAGGAGTGAGACCCTGAACACCCTGTAGACCCTTCCCTAAAAATAAAATAAAATAGATCTAAAAGGGCAGGCCAGATAGCAGAGGAGATTAAAGTGCCTGTTCAGGCAGGCACATGAGCCATGGTTAGCTCCCTGGAGTACCCTGCCAGCCCCACACTGGGGGCACGCTGCGACAGTGACTGAGGCGGGGCCTGGTGGTGCTTGCCTGTAATCCCAGCACTTGGGAGGATGAACACAGGAGAATCACTAGGAGTCAGATCTATGCAGTGAGACCCTGTAGATCCTAAACACATAAAAAAAATTAAATTAAATTTAGATGTGAGGACCAGCAAGATATCTCAGCAGACTAAGCACATCCTTAGGCAAGCACAGGAAGAGGGTTCCCAGCCCTGGCACCACACGCCATGTCGTCCACACTCTCTGGGCGGTGCTGAGCCAACTGCTAAGACCAGGAGTGGGGTTGTACACCTGTAATCCCAGTGCTGGGTAGGCTGAAAGCAACAGGATCACCAAGAGTCTGAGCTGCAAAGTGAGACTCTGTACCAGACACATGAATAAAAGTAAATACATAAAACAAAATGAGATCTGATGCCAAGGGAAGCCAGCCTTACCGAGACTGAAGTGAGTTTTACAGACAGAACAACCCTAAATGCCCAAAGACAGAAAGCAACCTATCATGTTCACAGAAAGGATAGAAGGCAGAGACCAAGGGTGAAGGAATTGAACTCTCCAGAACTCTAGTTTTCAGTATTAAGCCTCTCACATTTGTCCCATGTGCTCAGAATGTATCCACATGTTACTGATTAACTTCTGCTTTTGTTTTATTTTAGCCTAAGAGTTGCATTGTTCCAAGTAAATATTGACTGAATTGAGTACTAGGAATAAAGTCCCAGGCATCATCATGAAGTCTCACAGAGTGGATTTATAAACATAGCATCAATGTTAAGTACTCTCAAACTGGTATATAGGGTTAGCGTAATTCCTACTCCCATTCAAGCATGAGCCAGGCGTGGCGGCTGGCAGCCTATCATCCCAGCAAGTCGGGAGAGTAAGGCTCAGGCCAGCTGGGCAGAGAACTACACAAATGTGCCCAGAACCAAGGGACAGAGAGGAGGTGAAAGGGGAATGAAAAGCAGTGAGACACGCTGTGTACAGGTACTAATCCCTGGAATGAAGGGGATTGTTCTGTATGCAAACACATTCTACTACAAATAAAAAATGAAAATTAGTTCTAGACATAAAATCCACGGGTAACAGATAGAGGATGGTCTTTCCCTGAAAGAGATGAGAGACGCCGAATACAGGGTACGAAACGGTACAAACGGTGCTCACGAGTTAGTTGCATGAATTTGAATAATTATTGCCCATGCACGAATATTAATCAATGCCACTCCTATATGGCATCATAGATTAACAAAACAGCACATTTATTTATTTCCTAAAACTAAATCAAATCTCTATATGTTCGTGAGTTGTTTATTAGTAATTCATTTTCTAAATTTTAGCATGGAGGTCTTACAAGTATCCCATTGCTGGCGTATATAATATGCACTTGTAAGTGTGGTATCCCACAAATCAGCCATAGAACAATTTTTTAGTTACCATTGTAATGGTTTCCCTAACAAACTCTAATGTGATGACATCTGGTCTGAAGAGCAACCCCTTTCGTTCCATTAGCACAATCAACACCCCCATGAATGATGCAAGCTGCCCAACAGCACAGGTACCAGCTGGGGTCCAAGCCATGAGAAGAGTGAAAATCAGGTCACAGTGGCCTGGCCTGGGACAGAAGGACCGTGGCTCCACGCGGAACCTGCGAATCAGGGACAGAACCCAACCTTGGCTCCACCCTGGCTTTGTTTTGTTTTCTTCATCTCAATCTCACTAATTTCTGTTGTGATCTTTCAAATTGCCTTCTTCCTACTCATTTTGGATTATTAGTATGGATTATTGCTATTTTTCTTAGATTTTGAAGAGATTAATTAGTTTATTGGGCCAGCAAGATAACTCCATAGAATAAGTGCTTGCCTGACAAGCACAGGGTCCTGAGTTCAGACCCTGGTGCTCCAATGAATAAATAAATAAATAAAATTAGTGTATTTGTTGGCTCTGTTTTGCTAGCATGAGAACTCTCTACTATCAACTTCCTCTCTAACACTGATTCCATGGGGTTCCATAGGTTCCGCTGGGTCATACTGGAAGTATTGTCTGATGGGAGGGATGGCTTAACTTTCCTTTCGTCTGTGATCCACTGATCATTCCTTTGGGGCATTCACTTTCGCGTTGATATATTTTCTGTGGAGTCTTTCTCCATTGATATTCAAGTTCCACCAAATGGTAACTTAGTAATATATATGAGATGATTTCAATCCTTTTAATTGATCTGAACATGATTTATGAGACAGTTTATTTTGTAGAAAAACCCATGTGCTATGAAGAAGAGTATGTATTCTGTTGTCCTGGGAGTAGAGCAATCTTTAGCTACCCATCAAACTCATTTGTTTAAAAATTCGATTCAACACTGATATTTCTTTAATCATTTTTAGCGTAGCTCATTTCTGACGAAGTCTGACATTACAGTTGTATTTCTCATGCCCATCAGTGACCCTTTGATGAAGTTGGGAGTGCCCGTATTTGGTAGATAAGTTTCCAGCTGTTATCTCTTCCTGTTGAATTGGTGTTTAAACTAATACATACTGACCTTCTTTGTCTTTTCTGATTAGTCTTGGCACAAATCCACTTTTGAAATTGGAATAGCTACATGTGCTGTATCTGTGATTTCTACTTCCTGGAATATTGTTCTCTAGCCTTCAATTTTTCACCTGTGATTTTCCTTTTGATTTGAACGTGTCACTTGCATACTTGTATATATTCTTATATATTGCTGAGTTTTTCTTAACTCATTCTGCCAATCTGCGTCTTTCATTGATAAATTGAGATCATCCACATTAAAAAATTATTACAGACAGTGTTTATTTATTCCCATTGTTGCATTATTTCCCTGTTGTTGATTTGCTTACCCTATTCTTTTCACCTAACTGCTCATCCTACCAGGTGCTTTCATTCCTTCTGATTCGCTGGCATCAGGGACATTATTTTCTCTTTCAAAAAAGTCCTTGAGGGTACCTGAAAATGCTGATCTGGTGCTCATGAATTTCTTGAGGTGCACAAGAGATTTTGATGCAGTTCGGACTTGTCATGACCCTCCTGTTTTCAGTGCTGAGATTACAGTTGTGCACCACCAGGCCTGGTCTTGATGCCAACTCAGTGCAACCGGGGGTGGTAAGTGGTGCCTGAGTTCTAACCCCAGTCTCTGAGCTTGCTAAAGCAGGAGCTTAGTCAACTAAGCTACCTGGCTGACGGGGCATGATAATTGCTATGAAAATTAGAGAATGATGAATCTGCCAGCCCAAAAGTTCGTGTAAGTAATTATTACACAAGAACAGTAACTACGGATTTCTACATCTTCAGTTATAACATTTAAAGAGATATTGTTGAAACAGTACAATTTATTCCACGTGATTAAGGGTCTTTATTTACCCACATAGGTGATTACTACATTATCTCTGTTTTTCGTGTTGGGTTTAAGTTACTTGGAGGTTACAATTTCGACTTGAGATGCTTTATCGTGATTTTTAATATATTCAAATTAAAATGGGTCGGGTTAGATAGTAGACCTTTAGGCAAGGGGAGAGTTCCAGAGTAAGGAATACTTCAAACTAGGATGAGGATTTAATATGGAAAGAAAATGGGGAATAAACTAAGCTGTAGTTTCGATGGAACTTATAAAATGATCACATGGAAGAGTGAATCTGCACTTCAGGGGAGGTCTCTAAAGACTTCTATAATTTTCAAAATATACACATCAGGGATGGGAAGATAGCTCAACGGACTAAGCATCTGCTTAGGCAAGTGCGAGGACTCAAGTTCCTTCCCCAGCATCACGTGCTGTGGTGGCCCTGGCCCTAGGTGGGCTGAGCCAGCCACTGAGACAGGCATGGTGGTGCACGCCTGTCATCCCAGTGCGGGGGAGGCTGAAAACAGGAGGATCACTGAGTCCGAGCAGTCTGCAGAGTGAGACCCTGAACAACCAAATACATTAGGAAGAGAAAATAAAAGTAAGTAACAACACACACACACACACACACACACACACATATTACAGGAAGTGGGAGTGCTATCTCTATCCTGTCATTGTAACCAATATTGCAAAGTTGGTGGCCTTCCTCTGTGACTATGGATGAGCTGATTCAATGTCCATGTCAGCTTCATGACCAACCATGTTAACCTTGGGTCACTTCAAGGAAAACTGTGTGTCGAAAATGATGCCTATTTAGCTGCCTACTGCATAAGCAGAGATTCTTCTTATTACCATAAAGGTCAAATATGCACATCTTGACAGGTGATAATGAGTAGCTTGAAAGACGTTTCACCCTTCATCTTGCGGTGTCACTAAGGCTTCCACTGCTGTGCGCCAAGGAACTGCCTCCGAGCGTGCCGTTTGCCCTACTGCAGCCTGTACAGAGTTGGTGCCGCGGTGTTCCTTGCGATAACTGCCTACCACGTGGCCTAATAATTATTAGCTTTCAATAAAATTGTGTATTCCACTTAACTCCATTCTGGAAAACCAAGGGTTCTTAAGAATTGAAAGCAATACTTAAAAGACTAGTCTATCAATTTCTAATAATAGTGGCCAATGAAGCAAGTTATAAAAATAATTCTCAGGTGTAAAAACCTTTACAATTTAGGAAGTATCTTAAAATACTACAAATATCAGAAATGTGTGTGAATATAGGTGTGTGATTGTATATAGATATATTGCATATATACATATATATTATACATATATTATAAAACATATACATTAATGTATTTATATTATTTTAAAGTTCCTTAAAATTAATTCATCCAAAAAGCAGCATTTGCAGCAAATTTCCTTATGCAGAGTGATACCAATTGAAGCTGCATATGGAAATTAACTTTTGCAGGAGAACTGAGAGCAGCATTGAATTTTTTACAAAGAAAACTAGGTTTAAAATAGACACATTCAAAGCATTAAGACCCTATTATATACCCACAGGATAGAATAGATATGTAACATACCACTGAAAATGTAAGTCCCAACCAAAACCTGATGCTTCTCAATAAACTGCCCAGCAGTGCAAGCGACCAGCTTGTCCTTTGGATTTCAGTGTGTGCTTGGACATTCACAGAGGTCCTACCTAGCCATCCTGATCATCACCTTGGTCAATAGCTATCACGCTCTGCACAACCCACAAGGGGTAAACACAGCAGGAGGACCAAGAGCAGTTGGCAAAGCCAAAGTTCCGATGTTTGACAAATTAGATTGATAACAGAAAAATATATTCATGCCTCCTGTTTTAATCTTGTTAGCTATCCTAAAATTTTTAACGATGATAATAAAATCTGTGTCTTAGTTGTTTTTCTCTCATTGCTGTGACAAGTACTCGATACTCAAAATGAAAGAAGGAAAGGTTTATTAGCTCACAGATACTGGAGGTTTCAGTCTATATTCGGCTGGCCCAAGGCTGAATGGAGCAGGACAGAGAGCATCCAGTCCATGGCAGTGGAACAACAACAAAATGGTGGCAGGGGCAGCCAACCAAACACGGCAGCAGAGCAACAGCTACCGTTTGAGTCTGTCTCTCTGTCGCTCTTTATATTACATTCAGGCTCTCCACCTTAGCATACCTGCCCTAGACCACAACCATAGTCTGAACCTTACTCAGAAAGATAATCCCATCAGTACTAAAACAGAATCCCAGGGATCATGAATCAAGTTCCAGTCTATAGAAGCCACGCCCCATGATTGCTTGAGGCTTTGGGGGGACAACTAGACACAAATCATAACAATCTGTGAATACAAGAATATAAACATGAGATTTAAAAGTAGGCCCTTTCAGTTTTATTTTCTTAAAATGTAAGCTTCCTTGTTGAAGCTGGTGTCACAGAGTTCCCAAAAGAAGACAGTAAAATTTCAAATTCAGCAATAGCTTTGAAAAGCATTTAGCAACTTAATTTACTGGTATATATTGAACTCTCTTCTAAAAAAGAAACTGTCTTATTATTAAAATAGGTCAATGTATTCAGTAAATTGATGATTATAGATAGAACTAATTAGACCCTTGAAATAATAATGGGCATTCAGTTTATTCTTTCATAATTCCTGCTGTATCTATTGGCTATTGTTCAATCGGGTCTGGCTGTACGTTTAATAAGGCAAGGAGTACAGTAAGCAATTTTCTTTCTTTCTTTCTTCCTTCCTTCCTTCCTTTCTTTCTTTCTTTCTTCTTTCTTTCTTTCTTTCTTTCTTTCTTTCTTTCTTTCTTTCTTTCTTTGTCCTTTCTTTCTTTTTTGTCTTTTTGAGACAAGGTCTCACTATGCAGCTCAGGCTGCCCTTGAGCTCACTTTTGTAGCCCAGGCTGATCTCAAACTTGCACTGATCCTCCTGCCTCAGCCTCCGAAGCACTGGGATGACAGGCCTGCCCCACCATTCTGGGCCTACTAAGCACTTTTCTGGACAACTGCCATGGCTCTGATCCCACAGGGTCAATCTGTGTTTCTGGGACAGGTCTCTAAGTAATTTTGTAAGCCTCAAAATGTACAGAGCCATCCACATCAACAAAATCTAGATTACAAAAGCCAATTTATCTTCTATGTCAATAAAATACTGAAGGCCGAAAACTCAAGGCCAAGTTATTTACACCTCATCTGTTTTTATAACTCTTATCTGGATTTATAGGAGTTCCAGACATTTGAAACCTACATTTATCAGTAGTACGTAAGGAAGAAAGTATAGTTAACTTATAAATTTCTTTACTTATTTAAATATTTAATATTTACTTATTATTTAATATTTTTAAAAATTAGAGATGGAAAATCCTCACATTTATTGTTCTAGTGATGAACGGAGTATTTTCTCTTCTAGTTATTCATTTGTAAAGCTAACATAGGTGATGTGGGCATACTAAGTTTAGGGATGTGGTCTTTTTTGTCTTTTTTTTTTTTATTAGAGGCTTTCAAGACAGCTCAGCAGACAGGAGCAGGTTCTATCCCTGGTACCACATGCTATACCAACCCCGCCTCCAGGGCCAGCTGAACTGATCAGAGTCCAACGGTAGGGGCAAAGGCCTATAATCCCAGCACTGAGGAGGCTGAAAACAGAAGGATCACTATGAGTCCAAGCTGCATAGTGAGACCCTACAACATCCAAATACACTAAAGAAAGAAAGAAAGAAAGAAAGAAAGTCTAAGGAGGAAGAAACAAACATCAATAACAAAGATCAAAAAAGCAACATAAAACACAAAAACGGCACAGATTTTCAAAGCAAGAATAGATAATTAACAATGGTCGTTACATCACACATTGCTACCATCAAATTTGTTGCTAAGATGACCAGATGTGGGCATGCCAGATTAAACGCTTACCCATCAACTCTTCCTTTCAATAAACCTTATTTTTCTTCCTCACTCTTTCTACATTTTTAACTTATTTTAAAGCGTGCAAGAATGATAGGTGAAGCAGTAGAGGCGATGCACACTTACACAGACAAGATGAGAGGTATTCAACAGGGTTTGTTCTTTTCCACACTGCTGTCTTCAGTGTAGCTGCTCAGATTACAGAACAGGCATGTAAAATTGGTCAAAATAAAGTTGTTAATGTTAACAGCTATCTTCACAAGCCTGGTAGAAATTAGTAGTCCAGTCATCTCGGCTATCCTGTGTACGCCCTTACATTGTTTCCACCTTCTTTTTTTCCTATCTTTTCTCTTTTCCTTCATCTCAACTGTTCTTTATAGCTCTTTTTTTTTCCATCTAAAGATATCCATTCTACCTTTCTAGTTTCATTCACTCTTTCAGGTCCGTACACTCAGACGTAGTATAATACTTACGTATGCAGGTCTGATAACAAGTGCCGGAGGGGCTGTGGGGAAAAAGGAACCCTTCCCCACTGTTGGTGAGAGGAGACTGTTTTTTTCTTAAATTGCCTTTCAGTTGATCTTTAAAATTTTCTCCCACTTCATTTTTTTTTTATAGTTTTATATTTTTAGGGAAGGGTCCACAGGGTGTTCAGGGTCTCACTGCTAGATTGGACTTCTAGTGATCCACCTGTTTACAGCCTCCCAAAAGCCAGGATTACAGGTTCGCACCGCCCAGTCTCAGTTGCCTTCTCAATGTGGCATGCAGCATGGAAGGCCAGGGGATCGAACCCTTGGCTCCTGCTCCTGCTTGCAGGCACTTTGCTCTGCTGAGCCATTTGGCCAGCCCCTCCTACTCCATACTGATTCTCTTGTTTAGAGAATGGGGGTACGGACTCTCCTCTCTTATGCAATATTTCAAGTCTGCATTGTCTTCCTGAAACCCTTTACTGAACTCTATGATGACATTTTGTGTAATTTGAAATAAATTAATAAAGATAGAGGAAAAAATCTTTTAATAGAGACTTTCAGACATAAGGAGACTCATTAACTAATTTCCTTCCACTCAGAAGTCGCACGCTGCTTCTCTTGCATTTCCCTTCTGCTTCGATTGGGAAAGACCATCTCTGGAAGGCACCGTGATCAGATGACACATACGAAGGACACGCTCATTCCACTGGGGTGCGGAAGTAGGCCGGCCCTGATCCACAAGGAGTGTTTCCTGAATTTTCAGGAATTCTGTTAAATGACCTAACACTGAATGCTAAATGTTTCCTTTTTTATTCTTGTTTTTATTGCATTTTTATAACTAATAATAAAGTGAGAGTGTCAAAACATGTTAACAGTACATTTCCAGCATTTGATACAATGAATATTGTTGTCTTCGTAGTAGTTATACAGAGCACAGGATGTAGACCTGACAATTTTTCTAATCCTTGTTGGTATAAAAAATTTCTTCTCATTGAACTAAGAGAAAGTAGTTGTATACACAGCCCAGAACTCCATAATCACAGTGGGTTATTGGCAAAACTGGCAATGTTGGAAGCTGTTGATTTAAGCCTTTTATAGCTCAGCACACTAATCTAGCTTTACATTTTATGCCTCACGGTTAAACTGTGCTGGGTGGTTAAGGGCAAGTTAAAGCAAGACCTGTATAACAAAACTTGTGATTTTTAAATCACCTAAGGCCAGTCAAATCCCCTCAGGATTTACCCTGAAACCATGTACAGTGCTTTGTAGAACGGTGATCAGTGCCAGCTATCTGGATGAATCACGGCCGTTGCCTCACCAGTTTGCTCTCTATGAAAACCCAAGATAATCTTTTCTCACTAGGTGTTTCTCTCATTAAAAAGTAAATCACATGAACCACAGTTAAATACATCAAAGCCAAAGGTAATAAACACTCAAAAGTCATTGCATCCCACACAAATTTTACAATCTTCTTATAGGTGAGGTGATTTATAACTTTTGCACCTGTATGGAAGAAATACTCTATCATAATGTGCTACTGCACATTTCTCTCTCCTTTGTGACAGCCCTTTATCTGATACAGTGTGAAGTTGGCCAGGTAGCACGAAAGACACACTTTGGAAATTGCTAATCACTACAGACTGGGGCTTGGTTGGTTGTTTTCTGGCTTGCTTAGGTTTTGAAAGTAATGAGGGAAATGTTAAGGGTGCAGCTTAAATTTAAGAGGTTTTGAGTCTGTGGCTGTCACATTTTGAGTAGTTTAAAAAGACAGGGCTAAGAACGGGGCTCAGGGGTAGAGTGTTTGCCTAACATGGACGAGGCCTGGGGTTCTATTCCATGTACTACCCAACCCCAATATAAGAAATACTGTATCATTGGAATGTGTCATTCAATTCAGCAAAAAAGCCACTTATGCTGGGTGTAGTTGCAAGCCCAGCACTCGGGAGGCTGAGGCAGGAGACTGAGTTGGAGGACAGCATGGACTATAAAGTGAGTTCAACCAATCTGAAATGCATAGCAAGACCCTGTCTCAGACAAAAGAGAAGCCACTTAGGTCATGGACAGAGGAGTGATGTTTCGAATTAGTGAGTAGACGAGGACATGTTCATCATTTCATGTTTGTTTTATTAATCTAAATTAAATTATTAACCAAAATTCACATTGAACCTACATCTTTCTGAGTTAGCCAGCTTTCTGTGGCTGACAAACACCTGAGATAAATGATTTCTTCCTTAAGTTCAAGATTTCCTTGGGCTTGCAGCTTCAGGGATTTCAGTCCAGGTTCAACAAGTTTCACTATTTTTAGGCCTCTCGCGAGGAAGAATACCATGGAGGAATGAAACGAAGGGGAGAAGCTAGTTACCTCAGGAGAACTTGGAAGTG